>JAODAL010021122.1:0-67788 GCA_025379985.1 Phyllomedusa bahiana | reverse complement strand
GCGTTAACCACCATTTTTTTTCCAATTGAAGCTCATTGGTCCGCACTCTTTCGGAGGGGCAAGCGCTACCCAATTTTGGACTGGGGTTAATGAAAAGGGGGCTGGAGTTCTCCCCTTTTTCCGTTCCCCATTTTTGTTTCAGAAACCGACATTTTTTCCCGTTCCCTGCGTCATCGGGGCATTGAAACCCTGCGTTTTAAATTTAAAAGAGGGAAAGAAACCTGGGCTTCACCCGCCCCCACTGTAACCCCGGGCCCCTGGGTCAGTTTTTTTTGGCCGGAACAGGGTAAGCCAAGTCCATTAAACAAAAAATTGGGGGTTTTAAAAAGACCCCTTTTTTCCGGGGCACTTTTTATCTGGGGGTTCAGACGGGTTTAAGGGTCATGTTTGCGGTCCAGGACGGGGTTTGTCAATATCCAGTTCAACTAAAATGGGGTTAAAAAGACTACTTTTTCCGAAATTTTTTTTAATCTGGGGGGTTCAAAAGGTTTTAAGGGGTCATCTGCGGTCCGGGACAGGGTTTGTAAAATTTTCCATTTTAAAACTAAAATGGGGGTTTGAAAGATTTCCCTTTTTCCGGCATTTTTTAAAACGGGGGGTTTAAAAGGCCCAGGTTTAAAGGGTCAAATGTGGCCCGGGGACAGGGACAGAAAATTTTTCCCAATTTCAACAAAAAATTTTTTTGGTTAAAAGGGACCCCTTTTTCCCCCGGGGGGGGCCCACCCTTTTTTAATCTGTGGGTCAGACTTTTTTAAAAGGGTCATTGCTCGGTCCAGGCCCGGGGTTTTGTAAATTTCCCCAGTTCAACTAAAAGGGTTTGGTTAAAAGAAACTTTTTCCCGGGAATTTTTTAAACCCTTGGGTCGACGGGTTTTAAAAGGGTAAATGCTGGGGTTTCCAAACCCGGGGTTTTGAATGCCCATTTCCCAAACTAAAATGGGGGTTGAAAGACTCCTTTTTTTCCGGCATTTTTTTAAATCGGGGGTCAAAACGGTTTAATCCCCCTACGCGGCCCGGGAAACAGGGAAAATTCAATTTTCCATTTTAATTAAAATGTTTGGTTCAAAAAAATACTCCCTTTCTGGCATTTTTTAAAATTTTTTGGGTGTTTCCCAGGTTTAAGGGCCCTTTCTTTTGTACAAAACCAAAAAGTAAAGGGGGTTTTTTGTGACTTTTTTCTTGGCTTTTAAAATAGCCTAAGTTTTGTGCCTAAAATGTGCAGGTATCCTTTGGACTTTTTTGGGGCCCTTTTAATTTCCCAAAACTTCTCCAGCCCTTTTTGGGGTTTGTAAGAATAAAGGTGTTTTTGCTCTCCCAAGATTTTAAAAGGCCCCAAAGCTATAATGACGCTCACTATCAAAAAAACCTTTAAATTTTTTGGTGGCCGACAAACGGACTATCGCCCCGATGTCAAATAGCCAACGTAACGTAAACCCACAACTAAAAAAGCGTATAAATAGACTTTGCTTTAAGGGCGCAGAAGAAAAATCTCAAACAAAATCTCTTTTTCTTTGCAGCCATTGTTTCTTCTTTTTAAGTCAACCCCAAAAAAGGGTTTATGAAACCACTAATATACCTATTTTTAGAATGAGGGGAATTTCTAAAAAATTTAAAATTCAGCATTCCCCAAAATTTTCCCCAAAAAAAAATTTTTTTCTTTGGGAATTTTTTTGGGGACAATCGAAATTAAAAAACAGTATTTCCTGGCTGCGGGACCCTGAAAGGTGTTATAGAAAATTGTCCCGACAAAAAATATGCATGGGGGGCTTTGGTTTTTGGTCGGGAAAAACAATGCTCTGCTTTGTATTACTTTCAGATGATAGGCACCGCTCTTAGAATCGCTTCACACTTCACTTTTCTGGACAGTTACGGGTCAAAACTGACCAAATAACTGAAGTGGGAACGTAGCCTGACAGGGTAATGTCAGCGCCAGCTAGAAAGAACTGAGCAGAGGGCCAAGAACACACTATAGCGTCAAAGAGCGCACTCCTTTTACACTGTCATCAGATGATACCACAGATTATGACGGAACCTGTTCTGTTAAATGCTAAAACATATAGAGCCCCTCCCCCAGAAAGAGTGGAGAGGGTTTGGCAGTAATTTTGCATTGACGTCACTGATCATTTTGCCCTTCCTTTGATCCGTCAGTGTCTTCATTCAGTCAATAATTCATCAGTATTGCTAAAGCCAAAAAGAAACAGGAGTTGATCCAAAACAGTAAATGGAATATTTGCATGTATTCTGTGTTTTGTATCCACTCCTGCTTTTGGCTACCTAATCATCAGGCAATCCTGATGCAAACAAAGGACCCTGTCATACTGGCCTTATGGCTTCTCCGCTATCAACTAGTCAATAATCCATCAGTATTGCTAAAGCTAAAAAGAAACAGGAGTTGATGCAAAACAGATATAACAAGTAAATGGAATATTTGCATGTCTTCTGTGTTTTGTATCCACTCCTGCTTTTGGCTACCTAATCATCAGACAATCCTGATGCAAACAAATGACTGGCTTTATGGCTTCTCTGAAGACACAATCGGTTGTGTTTGTCCTTTTCATTCCTCTTGACATATTAAAAGAAGGGGAAAACCAAACATAGTGGCAACATCATAGAGTGGTGGAGGGTGGAAACAGCATTAGGAAACCACAGAGTGGTCGAGTGAGAGAATGGTCAGTTGGCAGCAACATAAGTAGGCCGCAGAGTGGCAAAATGACAGAGTGTGGAGGCAACATGAGTAGGCCACAGAGTGGCACAAGGACCTAGAGTGGAGGTGGCGGCAGCATAAGTAAGCCACATAGTGGCATAATGACAGATCGTGGAGGTGGCAGCAGCACAATGAGTAGGCCACACAGTGGCACAATGACATAGTGTGGAGGTGTTGGCAGCATGACTAGGCCACAGAGTGGCACAATGACAGATTGTGGAGGTGGCAGCAGCATGATTAGGCCACAGATTGGCACAATTACACAGTGTGGAGGTGGCGGCAGCAACAGCATCAGGTCGGAGATTGGTACAATTACATAATTTTGAGGTGGCGGCAGCTAGGTGACATAATGAGGAGGTAGCGGCAGCAGCAGCATCAAGCCAGAGAGTGACATAGTGACATAGCCTGGAGGTGACAGCAGCAGCATGAGGAGACCTGAGTGGTGAGGTGACAGCAGCATCAGAAAGCTACATATTGTCCCACTGAAGAGTGGGGAGGTGGGTGGCAATACTAGTCCATGGTAAAGATGGTGGATGGTAGAAGGAGAAGCTGGCAGCAGATGTGTGACATCAGGTGGGTGGCAGCATCAGAATAGTAGCTGAGGAAGGTAGCCAGAAGAATCCAGGGTTCAGGGTCTGCTCCAGGTGCTGGTGCTGTTGAGTACCTTCCTCACTAGGTGGGTGAAGAAAGCTGCTCATCAACGACTCCAGACTCAGGTTGTTGCTGATGGAGCTGGTATTGCTCCTACCCTCCCCCCTCCACACCAGCCGTGGCAGTTGTATGTGAGTGCTGAGAATCCCCCAGTCAGACCTGCGAGAGGATGGACGATGGCGGAAATCGGCAGCAGCCAACTGACTTATTTGTCTATTATTCTCTGGGACAAACAGTAACTCTTTGGCTCAGAGAACAATATCCCAAAATAATAACCTGCCTGTAATGGAGATGTGTGTATATGACAAAAACACACACTGTATTTCAAACATACTTTTTTCACTTATTGTGGTGAACTAACTCTTTGGCACAGAGAGCAATATCCCAAAAGACTGAACTGGCAAAAATGGAGATGTGTGTATGTGTGAAATTCACACACTGTATTTAAAAGATAGTTCACCACAAAAAGTGAAAAAAGTAACTCTTTGGCACAGAGAAACAATACCCCAAATTAAAAAAACTGGTTCAAAAAAACATTTTGTGTATATGACACACACGCCACTTTGTAGTTGAAAGGTATTTCACCCCAGTAACTGTTGTATAAAATCGGGAGTATTTGGCACAAAGTGCAATCTAGTGTTGCTGCAGAGAGATCCATGTACATAAGACACACAGTGGCAAGTGTCAGAATGTAACGTGTCTGGCCTATTTAAAGGCCTGTAACATCACAGAAGCTGGCTGGCTGCTGATGGCATTCCTTTCTTTCTCTCATAGTTCTTTGCCCATGAATCGCCAGGAAATTCAACTTCATTTAGAATAGAATTTTTCCTGAAATTCGAAATGGATTCTACTTCGTCTGATTTGATTTGCTTATCCCTACTATTCATATTTGCACTTAATGCACTCTAGATCTGTCTAGTAATCTGTCTTTGACACAGTTGATTACTTTCTACTCTTACAAATTCTCTCTTCCTGGATCTCATCTTACCTCACTGACCAAACATTCAGAGTCTCTCCTTCTGTATCAGCTTGTTATTGTGTGCTAAGATAGTATTTGCTCTGATCTCATGTTACGTATTCGAACCCCTTTGATTGTACAGCACCCTAGCAATTAATGGCACTCAACAAATATATGATAATAATAAGGTAATACTAAATTTCTGTGCTCTGCTTTTCTTCTTTGTTTTTTCCCTTTTTTTATAGCATCTGGAGGCTGTTTAGATTTTTGCCTCTAAGTACATTTTTATAGAAGCATCTTGTGCCACACTAATTTGATGTCCTTTATCAGCAACCTACTTTCAATAGTTGGTACTAAAGAGATGGCTTTCCTTATTTTTTTCTTTTTGGAGAAGAATGTGTTGATTTATCTTGTTTCTGCATGGTTTCTTAATCTAGGCTAACCATCAGTTAAAGACTACATAATTTTCTAGGAGAAACCTCTTAATGTACATCTAGAGGGATAACTTGAAGTTCTTGGGTTTCCACCTGCTATTTATATAAAGGTGTATGTGCCCCCTTAGGCATCAAGCGCTGGGTAACAACTGCTTCTTTTTATAATTATAACAAGCAATAAAATGTATACTCTTGTCAGGGTACTCTTAAATAAGTCATTGGTACACTATGCTGGTGAAGTTAAAGTGGTACAACATAGTACTCTTGTGACGGGTGTCCCTGCGACTCCTGTGTCGGGTCACAGGCACACCCGCACTCCGGCGGCGTCTCCCGCTGCGAGTAGCGCCGCGACCTGGTCCCTGGGCCAGCTCGCAGCTCTGTCCACTTACCTCGCCGCACTCCTGTACTTCTGGCGCGCGCTCCTGCTGCTGGCCTGATTCACACTCGCCCCCTAGCGGGAGCGCGCGGTGCTGCAGCTCAATTTAAAGGGACATTGCGCCGATGATTGGTCTCACCAGGCGCTGACCCTATTTAAGTCCTGCCCCCTCCTTATCACCTTGCCAAATCAATAGTGCCCTGTACCTAGAGAGGAAGCGTTCTGTTGTACCTTATTGCCATTACCGTATATCGTACCTTTCTTTCTCCGTCCCTCGACCACGAACCTTAGCCGCCTGTCCTGACCTGCCTCCTGTCCCCAACTATGAACCTAAATCACGATTTTTTACCACGCCGCATCTCGGCAGCCACCACAAGCAAGTCACGTCAGGGGTAGCGACCTGGTAGCAATCCGCCGCAGCAAGTCCATTCTGCTTTGCAGCGGGCTCTGGTGAAAATCGGACCCACTTAGAGTCCGCTCCCTGGCGTGGCTACTACCATCGCTTGCGGTGGTCCAGAGGATCCACTACCACTGACCGTTACAACTCTGTTCAAATGAAAGAAGCTTAAAGGGTTTTCCGACACAAAAAAATTTACAAATTTTTCCTCAGCTGTATTACAAAACACTAAAAAAATTACTTCTTTTAACTTACTGATCTAGTGTTGAAGCTCAAGCGGACGATCTGGTCTTCCCTTCCAGTAAAACCCCACCAAAATTCTCGGGTTCCCCCCAGAAGTTATTTTGCCGCCCCCCCTTGTTTTTCGGGTAATGTGCGTTTCTTTTCCCCCCATTGGTGTTGTCACTGATTGTTCAGGGGTTTACCAGGGGATTAAAAAAGGGTTGGTTTTTTTTAAATTTTTTAGAATACTTAAAGTTATTTATAAGTTGTTTTTTTTTTTTTTTATTTTGGGACATGAAATTTTAACAAAAAAAAAAAAAGATTTTTTTTCAATTTTAAAGAACCTTTTTTATAATGAACATTCAAAGGGTTCTTTTTTTTTTAACCCAAAAACCCAAAAATTTGAATTTTAAACAAAAAAGTCCTATTTGTTTTCTTAATATGTATCTTTCCCAATTACGCCCCCAATTTCTGGTTTGGCTTCAAAAACGGGCAATCTAAATCGGGAATAAAATGAACAGGAACCTTTGAGCTTTAAATTTTTTCTAAAACGTAAACATGTTTTTGTTCAAAAAACAGTTAATGCCAAGGGCCCCAAAAAGAATGGAAAGGAGGGGGGCTGGTTTAAAGGGTTTTGGGCCCCGATAATTCAAACAGAACACAGAACAGATATCCTTTTAAATTGTAAAAATTTACAAATTTAAAATTTATTTTTTGAGGGAAATCATCCTATATTTCGGGAAAAAAAAAAAAAAACTAAGCTTTAAAATCTCAAGAAAATTTTAAAAACTTGGGGAAACTAAAAAGTGCCACCACTTGAATCCTACTTCTTTTGCTATGTTGAAAAATAGTCACAAAACGAAAGCACCTAAATTTTTCCCAAATAGTTTTTTTACCCCTTTTTTTTTGTGTTTTAGTTTTGGAACTCCCAAATTTGTCAAAATTTGAACTCCTTTTTTTACTTCTGCAACTTATTATTGTGCGAGCTTCACCCTTTGGGGCCCCATTAAAGCTAAATAAATCGGGAAAAAGGTTTAAGTTGGGAAACTGATGCCCTTTAAAAAACCCCGGCTGAAAAACCCTTTTTTAAAATAAAGCACATCCCTAGGAATTTTCTTTTTTTTAAGTAAAAAAAACAAAAATTTCCCTAATCTTAAGAAGTGACTGAAAAACTATTAGAAAGATTCAACCAATACGTTTTTAAAGGAAAGAATACATAAACGTAGTCATAAAAATGAGATGCAGTCTTTTTTTCCATAAAATGGGGAAGTATCTGAGTAAACTGCCTTAGATCTCTATTCACACTTAATTTGTTGTTTTTCCGAAATGGGGTTCTTTGGTTTTTTTGGTACCCAAGGTGGGGGAAAAGGCTGCATCGCTTTACTGTCAAAAAAATTGGATTCCAAATGGAGATGAGCGATCAGTAAACAAATTGTGATCGAGTCGATTACCGATTTGAAAGAAAATCATGTTGATTTTCAATCTGGGTTCGACCCCCGGGATTCCCTTGTAAGTAAAAGGGAAAAAAAAATCGGGTTAAAATTTTAGACAAAAATGGGTTTGAAAAGGGAAGCGGAATTCCCACCAGAACATTTAAACGGAAAAAGTGGTACAACTTAGTGAAGAAAAATTTGGCTCAAAGGGGCAAATTTTTGAAATGAATATCGGCGCATCGGAAGCGCTCTTTTTTTGGGGCGCTTCCAAAAGTAAAATTAAAAGCTGCCCCTCTTTGTATGTCGGCGCCAAGGTTGCGCTACTTTACATGGGGGTGTAAAGTCCCCGCGCCTCCCCCAGTTTGTGAGGCACAGTGCGGGCCCTTAGGCGCAAAAAGGATGCCCCCCAAACAGAAATTTCCAATTCAGAAAGGGGTGGAAAACAGCGAGAAACCCATTAAACATGTTGGGTAAATAGCAAAAAGATTTCTTTCAAATGAAGGGAAAAATAAATTAAAAAGAAAAAAAAAACATAAAGTTTCCCTAAATAGCGATTTAAATATATTTAAAAAGTTGATCTTTTTAAAATAAAAAGGGAAAAATTTAAAATAATTCCCAAAAGAAATAAATACAGCTCCGGGGAGGCATAGGGGATAAATTTTAAAAAAAAAGGGTTTTTTTAGGTGAAAAAAACTTTCCCCCGAAAAAAAACCCTAAAACCCCCTCAAAAAAATACTTTAAATTTAAAATTTCACAAACCCAAAAAACAAAAAACAGGCAACATCGGAAATTTCGGGGTTTAAAAAAATTGCCTGGAAAAACAGTAATTAAAATTTTCTTTTAACCCTTTTCAGGGGTAAAGAAATAAACCAGCCCTTTCCGAAAAAGGAGCGACAGGGGACCCATTAAATAACATTTGGGTATAATAAAAGGGAAAAGGGCGGGACATTTCAAAATAACAGAAAAAAAGGCAAAAATTGGGCTGTTTTTTTTTGAATAGCGGGATTTTGGGGCCCTTCTCGGCCAATCAGGGTGGAGCTCCCTTTGTTCCTTTGCAGTCAAAGGAAGACCCGGGGGCAATGAATTCTCGTTTTTCCAGCTCCTTTGAACTTTGGGGAGAAAAAAAAAAAATTAATTTTTTTTTTAATTTTAAAAATTTTTATTTTAAAAAAATGCAAAAAACCTTCTAAAAGCTAAAAATCATTCAAACCCCTTTAAAAACGCGTTTGTCGCCGAGCCCGGGCCCTTTTACTTTCGGGAAATTGGGGATATTTGTAAATTTCCCGGGGAAATTACAGTAATTCAAATTTTTTAAAAGTCTTTCAAAAACCCAAATTCGAATAGGAACGACAGGGGGAACCATTAATCCCCAATGGAGAGTATTGCCCAAATTCAAATGAAAAAGGCGGGCCCCAATTTAAAAATACATTTAAAAAAGGCAGAAAAAGAGCTGTTTGGGTTTGAGACCGGGCGGAAATTTTAAAATTTCCAAACCCCCAATCCCCCAATTCATATGATTGCATCTTTTTTGAGTGGAGCAAGAAGGGGGGATGGGAAGGGCCCCAAAATTTATTATGTCTAGGGGAAAAAATTATTTAAGGGTACGGGGTTTTGGTTTGGGGGGGGAAGGGGGGCTCGTCCTCCCTTAAAATCTTAAAAAAAAGTACTTGCCAGAAAATCAATGATAATTTTCCCAAAGTTGTACCAAATCTCTAAAATAAAATGAACAAATAATAGGGGTGAAACAAAAAAACAAATAAATATAAATTCAATGAATTAATTTTTATTTCTTTATTTTCGTTACACCATGTTATTGATCTTGGCTAACGAAAATAAAGAAATTAAAAATTGAACTCATTGAATTATTTTTATTTGTTTTTTTTTCGTTACACCGATATTATTGTTCATTTTATATAGAGATCGGTACAACTTTGTGAGTCTTAATCATTTGATTTCTGGCATGTATAGTTTTATTATAGATTGCATTAGAAAACCATAAGAGCGTCGCTCCCCTCTCCCATTGCCCAAATAATCGCGCCTCTTTTAAACTTAGCCAATCACAACAGAGCTCGCTCTGATTTCTTTTCCCCATAAAACTCTGAGATAAGTAGCTCACCTGCTGATTGGCTAAGCAGGACGAGCCACTCTTTCCCCCAACCAATCACAGTACTACAATATTTCCCATGGGACAGTAATAACTTTTAGGGCGCCCTTTTTATCGCGCCCTTCTTGCTCCACTCAAAATAGACGCACTCCCTATGATTGGTGGTTTTCTATTTTGCAGCCTGGTCTCAACCAATCAGCTTTTTTTCTGCCTTTTTTACTGTATTTTAAACGTCCCGCCTTTTTCATTTGATTGGTCAATACTACTCCACAGGTTTAATTAGAGATGGGCGAATTGATTCTAACGAAGTGGAATTCGTTTTAGAATTTCAGGAAAACTTTGGTTCTGAACGAAGTCAAAGTTTGGGTACTTCGGGAACGAAGTGTGCTTTTGATTGATAAAATGGCTGCGAGCACATGGCGCTAAAAATGGGGCAAAGCACTTGGGGGAAGAAGGGCATAGCCTGCATGACATATGCAGGTTTTAAGCCAATCAGAGACCGGGGGGGAAATTTTTTGTGACGTCACCGCCACAAATTATAAAGTCGGGGCGCGACGCGGGGAGCTCATACCGCTCTCACTTTTACTGATCGGGAAGGTGCTGCCGCAGCTGATTGTTACTGAAGAAATGATTTTTATACAGCGATTTTTGTGGGGTGTTCAGCTTGTTCCCCAGGGGACTGCTTCTCTTACGTTCTATTTCTGATTTTTTTTGGGGGATTGGATCTAAATTTCCCGTGTTTCGTTTCCACTGCAGCTGCATATACATGTTAATGCTATCTGCTCAACACACATTGAATATCCAAGGGGGATCTAAGCCAGTTCCTGTTGTATTCATTTAAAAAAAACAGCGTTTTTTTTCAATACAAATACCACTTCATTTTGGCTGCTCAATTCTTTGGCGCAATTTACATCCAAGGGTTAATTAAGCGTTGTTATTCGCTGTAGTGACTCCAAGAAACCGTCATTTTCAACGCCAAAATATATACATTTTTCCTGTAGCATAATTCACAAGCGAAGGTTAATTACAATTTTATCTTTTTGTTGTGTGGCGTAAAAAAAACGCCATTGTAACCCGCTACAAAGCTACTAGTTTGTGGTGGCTCAATTGTTTGGCGCAATTTTCATCCAGGGGTTAAATTAAGCGTTGTTTTTCAGCTGTGGTGCATCCCAAGAAACGTCAATTTTCAACGCCAAAATATATACATTTTTTCCTGTAGCATAATTCACAAGCAAAGGTTAATTTTCCAAATTTTTTTCTTCTTGTTGAGTGGCGTAAAAAACACGTATTGTAACACGCTACAAAAACTACTAGTTTGTGGTGGCTCAATTTTTTTTGGCACAATTTACATCCATGGGTTAATTTAAGCGTTATTTTTCAGCTGTGGTGAGCCCAAGAAACCGTCATTTTCAACACCCAAAATTTTATACATTTTTCCTGTAGCATAATTCACAAGCGAAAGGGTTTAAATTTAAAAAATTTTTCTCTTGTTGTGTAGCGTAAAAAAAACGCCCCCCTTTTAACACGCTACAAAGCTACTAGTTTGCGGTGGCTCCCAAATTCTTTGGCGCAATTTACATCAAAGGGTTAATTAAGCGTTGTTTTTCAGCTGTGGTGCCCCCAAAGAAACCGTCTTTTTTAAACACCAAATATTATAAAATTTTTCCTGTAGCATAATTCACAGCGAAGGTTAATTACAATTTTATCTCTTTTGTGTGGGTAAAAAACACCGCATTGTAAAGTTAACAAACTACTAGTTTGTGGTGGCTCAATTCTTTGGCGAATTTTTACATCCGGGGGTTTTAATTAAGCGTTGTTTTTCAGCTGGGGTTTGTTTCCCAAAAAACCGTCATTTTCAACGCCAAATATATACATTTTTCCTTTTGCATAATTTCACAGCGAAGGTTAATTACAATTTTATTCTTGTTGGGGTAGCGTAAAAAAACGCCATTGTAACACGCTACAAAGTACTAGTTTGTGGGGGGCTAAATTTTCCTTGGCGCAATTTACATCCAGGGGTTAATTAAAGCGTTGTTCTGCAGTTGTACTCAGTAAAAGAAAACTTTGTTTTTCACCCCCACACAACAAATTCTGTAGCATAATTCATATCCGAAGGTTAATTAAGCCTTTTGTGCTTTTATATTCAATAAAATCACAGAGTTTTTAAACGGCACATTCAAGTCAATTTTTTCCTTCCCATTTGGGGGGAGCGCAATTTATATCCAAGGCTTACCAAGCTTGTTACTGGGTTCATTTGGCGTCAAATACAGGGTGTGTATTTATCATAACAGATATCTTTCATCAAACAGTGTCTGTACATTTTAGAACAAACAGTATGTCAGACAGAGAGGTGGCAGTCTCTTCACCTGCGAGTGGCAGAGGCACAAACATTCCAGGCCCAGGTCGCAGCACAGCAAGGGGACGTCGCAGCAGGGGTCACTCGGTGAGGGCCCCAACTGCCGCTGTCATCTAGCGGCCGGTGTTTCTGACTAGCAAACCCAAGGGTTCTTGATTTGTGACTAGGGTCAATTCACTTCCTCCCAGATGACATCTGAAAACCCCAGCCAAGAGTTGGTGGGAACGTCAGGGGCACAAACCCTTAGGTTGACATGGCCCGGGGACGGGTTTAGGGCCCTCACCTGTCCTCAAACCCGCCTCTGTCACCACGGTTCCCTCAGCCAGAATCAACTATGTGGGTTTGGGCTCAGCGCCACACTATATAGCGGAGGATGATTTTTGATGATCCAGGCAGACAGAAGTCTCCCCTGTGTAACTTTGATGTCAGCAGTGGCAGCTCATGCGTTTACAACTGCCGTTTGTTGGGGCCAAATTCGGGACGGGACATTTTTTGTCAGTCGCCAGGATTTTCGGGGATGAAAAAAACGTCTTTCCCATTTGTTTTCTGCCCGGGGAAACAGTTTCCCTGAAAAATCTTTTCGGGGACGGGGGAAAGGGGAAAACGTGGGGGGAACTAATCTCGGGCCAAATGAGTTGGTGGGGATTTGTAAAGGGAGGAGGAGGGGAGGGGGAAAGGAGGAGGACATTGGGGGGAAAAATCATTGTTTGGTGAAATGAGGGGGATTTTTACCCAGGTGCAAGGAGGAGGGGGGAGGGAAAAGCTGGAGGGCTAGGGGGGGTTTTTGAGGGGGACGAGGCAGATGACCCAAACCCACCGTGGAAGTATACAGTAAAAGATGGAGGCAGGGAGCCCTCGGGCCCACTTGTGCGATGGCCCGAGCATGCTGATTTGTGGTAGTGTTGCCAAATTTGGGTCAGCATCCGGCAGAGGGATGATTTTGGGGCTCTCCATATATTGGACCCCGCTCCCGGCCCAAAAAGGGGACCCTTTTTTTCCCCAGCTATTGAGGGGAGGAAAAACTCAAAATATGGGGAAAACCCTCCTTTAGTCATTTGGGTTTTCACTCCCCATGTCCGGACGCCCCTCCTCGGGACGGGTCCGGGCCCGGGGGGTTCTTCACGCTCCGTATTACTGCCGCGGCTCCCGGGGGGAAAAGGTGGGGGGGGTTTCGGAGCGTACCAGCTCCTTTCAGCAGAACCCTAAGTCTGGGGGGTAAATGAGGAGAGTTTTTCCTTCACCCCCCCTAGTGAGGGGGGGCATTCGCCAGCAGCGCAGGACCTGGGGGCGGGGCCCCCTAAAAAACCAACGGGGTGGGGGCCCTATTGGAAACCCACTTTTGCCCCCCAGTTAGAAGACCCGCTGGATAGGGGACCCAAAACTGGATGTGGGGGGCCGCAACTTCCCGAGTTTGGGCAGGGGGGGAAGCTTTTCCGGGCCCGGCTAGTAGTTGGATTAAAAGCGGGTTGTTCAGTGCGGGGGGGGGGCCATCATTCCCCCCAAGGGGAAAACCCCCTTTTTGCCCAAAGGGGGGAAAATGGGGGAACGACTGCCTTTGTAAGTTGAATCAGGCGTGGATCCCGGGATTTAAACAAAACCAATGCCTTTAGGCTTTAAGACTACCTGCCAGGGCCCTCCCCAAATTTGGGGAAAAGAAATGAGTTTGGGGTTCCCAAAAATAATTGCCTCGGGGCCATTATTCTGATGCCGAAAAACCCCCCCTGTTTGCCACCAATCGGGCGGGCAGTTTCTCCATCTCCCACCAACCATCTTTACCGGGACTGGTATTGCCCCCCAAACCTCCCCCACTCTGTCATTTAAACACGTCGCCTTTCTGCTGTGCTTTTGGGCTGTCCCCGTGCCCTTTTACACCCCTGTTAATTTTCCCACTTTTGGGCCCATGCTGCTGCTGTGGCTGCTGCCGTGACCTACACTTGTCTTTTCCCCTTTTGGTTCCTCATGCTGTGCTGGGGGTTTTCCGGCCCTTTTAAAACACTTTTGTATTTTTTCCCACTCAATGGCCTTACTCCTTTTTTTGGGCACCTCCAAAAGGGTCATTGGGGGCCACTGTCTAAACCTCTTTGCTGCTCTGGGGGTTCTGCCGTGCCCCTCCCCACTGTGTCATTGTGCCCCCTTCTCTGACCTCATGCTTTTTGCCCCTTTCCCGGTCACCCCCCAACTTCTGTCATTTTTGGCCCACTCTGTGGCCTTTTCCCTTTTTTTGCCCCCCCCAAGAATGTGATTGTGCCCCTGCCTGACCTCATGCTGTTTGCTGTGGCTGCTGCAGTGCCAAACACATTTTCCTGTCATTGTCCCACGGGCCCGGGCCCTCATGCTGTGTTGGGCTGTTTGGGGGGGTGAACCCTAAACACTGGGGTAAATTGTGCCACGTTTTGGCCCTCATGTGTTTTGCTGTGGCGCTGCCGGGGCCCTTTCCAAACGGTGTCATTGTCCCACTCTGGGGCCCATTTCCTGTTTTTGCCCCCTCCAAAATGTCATTGTGCCACGGGTCTGACCTATGTTTGTTTGCTGTGGCTGTTTGCTGTGACCAAACAACTCTTTTCTTTGGGCCCCCATTTTTCTAAAACCTAATGCTGTGCTGGGCTGTTTGCCGGGGGCCCTTAAACACGGGTGCTTTTGTCCCCCCTTCTAGGGCTTTACCTCCCTTTTTTTCCCATCCAGTTTTGGCTTTGTGCCACTGGTTTTGGACCTAATGCTGTTTGCTGGGCTGTTTGCCGTGACCAACCCCACTGTGTCTTTTTTGCCATTTGTCGGGGAACCTCTTTTTGCTGCTGTGGGGGCTGCTGCCTGGTAAACCCCCCCCCACACTGTCATTTTTCCCACTGTCGACCTCATGTGTTGTTTGTGGCTGCTCCCGGGGAACCTACCACTGTGTCATTGTCCCCATGTCGGGACTCATGTGCTCCCTGGGGGCTGCTGCCGGGGACCCCCCCAAAATTTTGTCATTGTGCCATTTCTCTGCCCTCTTTGCTTTTTGCTCTCCCGCCGTCCCCTTCCACTCTCTGTCTTTTGTGCCCCCCTCTGTGGCCTTTCCTGTTTTTGCCCCCCCCCAAGAATGTGATTGTGAAAATGCCGCCCTCATGCTGCTGCTGTGGTCCCTGAAAGTGCCAAACAAAAATCTGTCATTGTGCCACTGTTTAAATTTCGGGCTGTGTTTGTGGCTGCTCCCGTGACCTACACACTGTGCCCTTTGTCCCAAGGGTTGCCCTCTTTGCTGTGCTTTGGCTGCTCCCCGTGACCCCCCACACTGTGTAAATTGTCCCACTTTTTGGTGGCCTTTTCCCTTTTTTTTGCCACCTCCAAAATTTGTTTTTTGGGGTTGGCCACGGGTTCTGCCCCTTTATGCTGTGCTGTGGTTTGCTGTGACCTACACACTCTGTCTTTGGGTCCCATTTTGTCTTCCCTAATGCTGCTGCTGTGGCTGCTGCGGGTGCCCTACACACTCTGCATTGTCCCCTGTTGACCTCATGCTCTGTTGTGGCTGTGCCGTAAACCTACCCCCCTGTGTCATTGTGCCATGTCTGCCCTTTCTTGCTGTGTGTGGCTGTGCCGTGACCCCCAAAATGTGTCATTGCCCCCACTCTGTGGCCATTTCCTGTTTTTGCCCCCTCCAGAATGTCTTGTGCCACTGCCCTTGACCTCATGCTGCTGTTTGGGGCTGCTGCGGGTTGCCCTTTACACACTTGTCATTGTGCCATTGTCGCCCTATGTGCGGGCTGTGGCTGCTGCTTTTTGGACCTACAACTTGTCTTTTGGGGGCCCCACTGTCTGACCCCCATGTGTGCTGTGGCTGCTGCCGTGACCTACCACGGGTTGTCATTTTGGCCAAATTTTGGGACCCATGTGTTTGCTGTGGCTGCTCCCCGTGGGACCTACCCCACTGTCATTGTCCCCACTGTCTGACCTCTTGTTTGGTTTGCGGGTGGCTGCGGGCCATGCCTACAACTGTGTATTGTGCCACTGTCTGACCCATGCTGTTGTTTGGGGCTGTGCCTTTGCCCTACACACTGTCATTTTTCCCATTTTTTTGACCTCAGGGTGCTGTTTGTGGCTGTTTGCCGTAAACCAACACATTTGTCATTTTGCCATGTTTGACCCCCTTGGCGTTTTTGTTGGGGGGCTGCTCCCGAAAACCTACAATTGCTACTGTGCCATTTGGTTGGGACCTCTTTGCTGGGGTGTGGCTGCTCCCGGGGGACCACCCCACTGTCATTGGCCATGTCTAAACCTCATGCTGTTTGTTGTGGGGGCTGCCTTAAACCAACCCTGTGTCTTTGTCCCAAATGTTTGGGACCTCATCGGGCTGTTTTAGGGCTGTTGCCGGGGCCCGACTCACTGGGGTCATTGCCCCAAATCTGGGGGCCTACCCCTGTTTTTGCCACCCCCAAAAATGAACCTTGTGCCACTGTCGCCCTTCATCCCTGCTGGTGGTGCGGGCCGTGCCATACACCCTGTTTTCATTGTCCCACTGTCTGCCCTTTTTTTTACTGCTGTGGGGCTGCTGCCTTTTGCCCTTACACCTGTGTTTGTGCCCCTGTTTAAACCCCCCTTTGCTGCGGGTTTGTGATTTGCTCCCCGGGGACCTACACACTGTGTTTTGGTCCCACTGTCTAAACCTCATGCTGCTGCTGTGGTTCTGCCGTGCCCTTAGAAAAACTTTTTCCTTTGTCCCACTCTTTTGGCCTTTCCTGTTTTGGCCCCTTTTCCAGTTTTTCTTGTGCCCACCTCTAAACCCCCTTGCTGCTGGGGGTGCCCCCGGTAAACCCACACCCCTGTCCAAAATTTTGCCACCGGAGCCCTAAAGTTTTGTTTTTTTCCAGCGGGTCGCTGCAGGGCCCTTTTTTCAGGCTACACCCCCCTTCCCCTTTTTTTGGGGGTTTCCCAGTTTTCCCCTTTTAAAAGTGCCGGGGGGAATTTTAGAGTGAAGCGTTTCTAAGACCCGGCGGCGGGTTCTTTTGCGGTCATACAAAAAACACAACATTGTATAAAGGGCCAAACCAAGCCCCCTCTGTTTTTATTTTAACCCATGGGCACATCGTTTTTACAGCACCCGGGCGGCTCTGGCAGCCGGGAAAATAGCTGTTTTTTAACGTTGATTTTTTGCCGAAAAAAATTTTGGGAAAACAAAGTTTTTTTTTTTTGGCCGAGAAATTGGGCAAAGTGAAAAAAAACCCCAAATTTTGGGAAATTCCCCCAAAAATTCTCTAGTTAAAATTGGTTCACTGTCGCTCCTATTCTGATTGGTTGGTTTTTGCCGACCAATGAGAAAAGCTTACAGAATTTGAATAACTGTATTTCCCGGCAATATCCAATAGCCCAATTCTTGATGTTGCGCCGGTCCCGGCGACAAACACGTTGGGAGTGATTTTATTTATGTATGTTTATAGAAGTAATTAGCTCTTTAACATAGAAAGTTTTACACTTAACAAAAACGATAAATTTACAAATAAACCAAGCCGCACGGAGCTAAGATTTCAGTGCCCCCATCTCTCCATAGACTACAATGGGACAAAGTAGCTCACGCTCTGATTGGCCGGGATAGCCAAGCCCCCGCTAGTTCAACCAATCAGCTCTTTTCTGCCTTTTTTACTGTATTTTGAACTGTCCCGCCTTTTCATTTGATTGGTCAGTACTACTCCATAGGTAATAATCGTTCACTGTCGCTCCTATTCTGGTTGGCTGGTTTCTGCCGACCAATGAGAAACACTTACAGAATTTGAATTACTGTATTTCCCGGCAATTTTCTATATCGCAATTCCTGATGTAGCGCCGTGATGGGGACTAACACATTGTTAGTGATTTGATTGAAGTATGTTTTTAGAAGGTTTGAGCTCTTTTTCAGATAATGTTTTACACCTAATAAAAACGATTTTTGGAATCATACTCCATGCCTCACGGAGCTGAGATTCTTTTGCGATCTTATATATTTTTCCTCTAATTTTAAATTATCAACTTTTTCAATACATTTAATCGTTTTTAGACAACTTTGATATTTATCTTTATTAATGAAATTTTTTTCTAGACAACTCATTTTTAGTATTGTACTGTTGTAATAGTCGACCGAGAGCACATTTTGCCCCATTCCATTATGTTCTCGCTTCATTTTCCCTCTCCGGCTCATTTAGCCAGCTTCAACTGGTTGTTGTCGGGCTGTGAGCGCTGCAATGGCCCCCTTTTGCCGTCCCGCGATCATGTGTAGAGTTTTGAATGTGGGCATCCCGCCCCGAAGCCCACACCGCCCCCATTGCACGCCCCTTCTGTTAGGGCAGCGAAAGTGGCGAAGGTTGCCCAAACCCACCGATACTGGTCCAAAAGGGGATTCGGTCGGGAGGCGCATTTTTTTCCCAAAAAAAAGGAGGGAGGGGAAAAAGCTCTGCGCCCTCCTTCCCAGTTTTTAAGAAGCCCCCAAAAAGGTCAGTGCGGGACAATACCCTCCCATTGTGGTTAAATTTTTTGGGGGGGTGCCACCAAACTAGGGCCCCAAAAGGGGAAAAAAAAACGATCGAAAGTTTCGGTAAAAAAAAAGGATTTTTCATTATTCAGTTATAAAAGTGTGGTTCAAATTTTTGCAAAAGTTCTTTCCCCCTTGGGCCAAAAGGGGGAAAAAAAATTCTGAAAGAAGGAAAAAGGGATTTGGCACCAAGTTTCACGTTGCTAAAAGTTTTGGTTTAAATTTCGAGGGGAAAAAAAAGGGTGCCCGCCAAATGAAAAAAACCCCTTTCTGAAAAAATTACTTATTAAATTTTTTTTTTTGGGTAAAACCTTTAAAAAGTTTGGTTTCAAATTTTTCCCGAACTTTAAAAAAAAAACTTCTACAAAAAAAAAAAAAACGGGTTTTTTTCTGATATTAAAAAATTTTTTTTTCCCCCTTTTAGAACCGTGGGAAAAAAAGGGGGACAAATTTTTGCAAATTACACAGGCCGCGCCAAAAAGAAAAAATTTTCTGAATTTATTTCATAAAAAAGGAAAAGCCAAACCAAAAACCCCCTTTGGGGAAACTCCAAAAAGTGTTTAAAATTTGTCAAAAGGGGGGTTATAAAAAAATGGATGGGCCAAAAGAAAAAAGCCCAAAAGAAATGTTTTCTAGAAAAAAAAGGGGGGGTTTTACCCATAGACCTGGTTTTTTGAAAGATCAGTTCCCAATATGGAAACTTCCAAAGTTTTTGGCTGACTATAGTTTTTTTTTGGAATAAATTATTCGGTTCAAAAAAACCCTTTTGATGAGCCCTTTTTTACCTTTTTTAAGGGGTATTTCTTTGGTTTTTTTTTAAAAAAAAAATGGGAGGAAGGAAAAACCCTTTTTTCCAGTATGAATTTAACCTTTCTCATTTCTAGAATTTTCGCTTTCAAGTTTGTTCATTTTGCTGTTCAACTACTGGCTTATGACCTGGATAATCTGCTGCAAACCGGTTAGGGCCCCAGTAATCCAAGTATCCCAGTATCCAAGTATTCCAGTATCCCAGAAACAACAGTAAAGTGTGAACAGTGAGAAGATAAATAAAAAGATAAGATGGCTGCTAGTACAATCCTGTGAAATTTTCATGCCAAGCCTGACAAACCAGAACTACCAATCCTGGAAATTCAAGGTGGAAGAGCTTCCTAAAAAAGGAAAGGTATGTGGAAATATACTCAGGAGACCAAGCCAGATCCTCCATCAGAGGAATTGATAGAGAAGGATCAGAAAGCACAGAGCACTATCTCCTCACTATAGATATGACCAGATTGTACACATATGCAAATGTAACACTGCAAAGGACATGGGGGAAGAGCTGCAGAAAGTGCATGAAAGAACAAATCTCCGCAATAAGCTTTATCTAATGAGGAAATTGTATCAGTCAAAGTTAAGTAAGGGCCAGAATATGCAGGACTACATCAGAGACACCCTTGAAATAGTGGAGCGTCTGCGCGGAATAGGCGAAAACATAAAAGGTTTCCATGTTGCTGCACTGTTACTCAGCGGTCTCCCAGAAAGCTATGACACACTGGTCACTGCACTAGATGCACGGCCTGATGATGAGCTCACATTAGAGTATGTGAAAGGCAAGCTTGTGGATGAATACAAGAGAAAAACAGAGAGTACAAGCAGCAGTGATATGTCTACCACAGAATCTGCATTAAAGACTCAGGATCATACAACACATAAGAGTAATGTAAAGGAAACATGTGAATGCTTTGTATGCAAGAAACCTGGTCACATAAAGGCAAATTGCAGAATCTGGAAAGCAAAAATGAATCAGCTTAAAGAAAAAGGGAACAATCAGAAAGCCAAAAGTGCTATTAAAGAAGAAAAGGACACTGTGTGTACTGAATCAGCATTTAATACAAGTACAGGCAGATCAGCAAGACATGTATGGTGCATAGACTCCGGTGCCACAAGTCACATGACAAATAACAGAAGTTTCTTTTCTAACCTGGACCAAAGCAAATCAGAAAAAGTCATCTTAGCCAATGGTCAGTATATAATTAGAAGGAATAGGAGATGGCTACCCCCCACTGCCAAGTCTCTCCAACAGAAACCAGAAAGATCCAAGTAAAGGATGTGCTCTATGTTCCAAGTTGAAAGCAACTTGTTATCAGTGAGGAAAACTCACAAGACAGGGGGAATGTAGTTACTTTTATGGATGACAGCTGCATCTCACAAGAGAGGGTCATACTCTTGCAAAAGGAAATATCAAAGATGGATTGTACCAGTTACAATATCAGGAGGCTTTTTTATACTGTCAAACAAGAACATGAGAATTGCATCCTTTGTGTGGCATCAACGTCTTGGCATAGGGACCCAGAAGCAATAAGAAAGCTAGTTCAGAAGAGCTTGCTAACGCGTTACAATTGACCAATGCAGTCAGAAGATGAAGTTACTACCCTGCCTTAAAGGTAAAATGACAAGGAAATCATTTCCTAAACACAGCACCACTACTTCAGCACAGCCATGGACTTGATTCATACAGATGTGTGTGGTCCATTAAGTACTCAAAAAACTGGGAAAGAAGAGATATTTTCTCACATTTATTGATGATTACTCCAGATATACAATTGTATACTTGCTTCATAGCAAAGATGAAGTTGCAGAGAAACTAGAAGAGTACCTAGCTGAAGTATTCAACAAATTTGGAAGAATGCCAAAGACACTGCGTGCTGACAATGGAACTGAATACACAAGGGAAAGGGCACAAGCCATATTAAAAAGGAATGGAATTGTGTTCCAGACTACTATACCATACCCCCAAACAGAATGCTGTCGCAGAGAGGAAAAACCGAACTCTTTGTGAAAGTGGAAGACGTATGCTTTTTGATGCCGAGTTACCAACAACATATTGGGGAGAAGCAATAATGACTGCTTGCTATCTTCAAAACAAAATTACCAGGGAAAGCTACAAAGAAAACTCCATATGAGCAATGGAACAAAAAAGAAACCTGAATTAAAGCACATAAGAATTTTTGGGAAATAAGCATTTGTGCATGTTCCTAGAGAAAAGCGTACAAAATGGGAAGCTCATGCAAAGGAAGGAGTCCTGGTAGGCTACAGAAAAACCCAAAAAGGTTACAGAATCCTGCACCCAGGACCAACAAGGTACAATTACGAGATGTAGTAATAGATGAAAAACTCCGTATCATCAAATTCATGAAGTTACTCCAGTAATTCCACTTGAGCCACAGAAGCACCCCAGTCGCAAACTCAAGAAAACAAAGGGAAAAAGACGCTGAAGTGTGGGTCGACCCTCAAGTTACTGAAGAGGAAACTGTAAAACCGCTGAACCTTCAATCAGGAGATCCAACAGGTTTAACAAAGGTTTCTAAACAAACGCCTGTCTTTCATGGTGAAGACACATTGTGAGTCAGAGCCTCAGTCATGGGAAAGATGCAACTATTACCAGTCCATGAAAAACAAAATGGATTAAAGCTGCAGATGAAGAAATGGAATCTCTTCAACAGCTTCAGACATGGAAAATTACCAAACTACCACAGGGTAAGAAAAACAATTGGATGTAAGTGGGTTTTCAAAACCAAGTATGATCTGATGGTAAACGTGCATAGATTCAAGGCAAGACTAGTTTTCAAAAGGGGACTTACAAAATTGGAGAAGATTATGATGCTAAATTTTCTCCGTCGCTAAACAAACAACATTTAGAGTTTTAATGTCTGTAGCAGCGGTGCAAAGCATGAAAATAAAAAATTTTGACATTAAGGGCAGCTTTTCTAAATGGTGACATTGAAGAAGAGGTGTATATGACTCAACCAATTGGGTTTTATTAAAAAGGAGAAGAACACCTTTTTGTGTAAAAATGCAAAATCTCTTTATGGCCTAAAACAATCACAAGAGCGTGGAACACTAAGATGAATGACGTTCTGCTGAAAGAGGGATTTAGAAGAAGTCAAGTGATCCATGTTTATACACTAAATGTACAGCAGATAAGTGGATGCATGTTCTTTTTGTATGTTGAGATGTTCATCATAGCTCATCAAGAAGAAGCTGAAATTACAAAAGTAGGAACAATTTTGAACCAACATTTTGAAACAAAGGACCTTGGAAATGTGACACATTATCTGGGGAAACCAGATCCAGAGAGAAGAAGATGGGAAGTTTTTCCCTTTTCAACCAGAAAGCTAAAATTGTCACAGTCCTCAACCAGTTTGGAATGTCAGAAGCCAAAGGCATTTCAACACCAATGGATCCATCTTACCTAAATTGGAAGGAGAAGATGATCTACTACCCAACAATGAGAGTTACAGAAAAGCATGGGGGCACTTCTATACATAAGCCACAACTACTCGTCCTGATATCACAGCGACAATGGGTATACTGTGCCGACGTGTAAGTAAGCCACGTCAAGAGACTGGGAAAGCAGTTAAAAGAGTCCTTTAATATCTGAAGCAAACTCAAAAACGTGAATCTAAAATATCTGCAAATGGTGATCTCTAAAAAATCACAGCTAAAGTGGACGCAGACTGGGCCCGGGGATTTAAGTGATCGAAAGTCAACAAGCGGTTATTTATTTAAATTAGGAAAAGTCCAATTTCATGGTCAAGCAGAAAGCAGGTGTCAGTTGCGTTATCAAACTACAGAGGGAGAATACATTTCAGCAGCTCAGGCCAGTCAAGAAGTAATTTGGTTGAACCAACTGTTAGAGGATCTTGGTAAAACTCCATCTCAACCTGTTACGATTTATGGAAGACAACAAGGATGTATTAAACTCGCAGCAGTGAAAGGGTCAATGCCAGGACTAAACACATTGATGTAAGACATCACCACCTGCTATATTTAGTGTATCGTGGTATCATTGACTTTGTCTATTGCGAAACTGACAAGATGTTTGTGATGCCATGACAGAGCCATTGCCAAAACCAAATTTGAAGATTTCAGGAAGAGATTGGGGCTATTGGATAAGTAGTTTTTGAGTGAGGGTGTTGGGAAAAATACTTATTACTGTGTGCAACAACCCCCTTTTGTATTTTATTGCATGTGTGAGCCTTTGTCAAGGGATATTGTCATTGTTGATAAAGTTGGCTGTTAAAAAAAAAAAACACGGAGAGGAAGACACAGCTCAGATCTTGTTTACTGCAGATGGACTGATAGATTCAGACATGTTTTTCATGTGTGCTGAGAAGTTATACTTGGTCTCTTCAAGAATAAAGTTCCTTTTGCTGTTCAACTACTGGATAATGATCTGGATAATCTGCTGCTAACATTTATAGAGCTTGTCTGTGTTCTCCCGCGGGCCCCCCCCCCCCCCCCCTCCCCCACTTCCCCCAGTGACTTTACAGTGGTAGATGCTCCTTTAAAATTCTCTGCCTAACTACCTAAAATCTGCAAATCTCTGATCTAACTAACTTCTAAGGATCACAGCTAAAAGTAGAGCTGTCTCTGTGAAAAAATAAAATACTTTCGCTGAGATGTTTGCTGAGCTGTTTGGACAGAGGCAGAGCGCACGTCCTACTGCTATGAGACACTGACAGACACTGATCATGAACAGGAAGGGCTGTTCTATGTAAAACGAGGTCATGTGATTTTTCCAGCCAATCGCAACCATACACATCCCAGTCATGACGTTGCACACACAGCTCACCCTGCTCTATTCTGTAAGCTGATTTGCTGGCCGCCAAAATGACAGGAAGTGGCGAAAATGGCGCAATATTAATAGATTATGCACAGATTTTAACCTAAATTATCGCGTGATCTAAAAAATCCGATCAACGTAAATACCGTGCCGATTTCAACTTTGTCGATAATAATCGCTCAACACTAATACTAATAGCTAGCAATCCCTGTAGTGTGACAACCCATTTAATACAATTAAAAAAAAGAGAAACAAAGACATTTTTAAAAAAATTTAAAAATGTGTTTTCTAGAATTAAACTACTAAAAAACTTGCATGTACAAAATAGCTGGTACAAATATTCCTCTGAATTGTACAAGGGAGGTACAGGAAGACTTGACCAGATGTAGGTTATTCAGAGGACATGGAGTATGGAGCACGGACAGAGAACAACGAACAGAGATAATTTCCTCCAGCACGTTGAGTAAAACGAGAAAAAGAATGCCAAGAAAAAGGGCACCTGGGTGGAACAGGAGCGTCAACCACCAGCATTTCCAAGTGAAGCTCAATTTGTCCGCACTCATACGGAGGGGCAAGCGCTACCCAGGACTGTGTACTGAGGAAGGCTGGAGGTCTTGGCTCACACTTCTGCTTCAGCACTCTGCTTCAGCACGCCTGTTTTCGTTGCTGTGTCATAAGGGCATTTTTACCATGTTAATAGATGACGGACGCCAGCCTGGGGTCTCACTGCACCAACTGTAACTCCGGCCCTGGCAGCTGAACCTACGTGTTAATAGATGACAGACGCTAGCCTGGGCTCTCACCGCACCCACTGTAAGTCTGGCCCTGGCAGCTGGACCTCCGTGTTAACAGATGACTGACGGCAGCACTGGCTCTTACTGTTAGGGGCAATCAGGAGAGCTTCAAATTTCTCTAACAAATAAGATTTTGAAAAAGGTGATTTCTGTGTGGTTAAGTAGTGTCAAAAAGGACTCCAGGGCTGGACATAAATTGCACAATTTGAGGCTTAAAACTTTCTGGGGCTGGAGTCACTATGGGGTCACATCATTTGATCTCCAGGGGAGTCTGTCCCTAATCACTGAAGAAGGATTTGGAGGAAAAATGAAACCAATGAATTAATTGGCTGAATCACTCTCAGAAGCCAGGAGGGCAAATGTCTTCTCAACTAAGAAGTGTTTTGGGGAAGATTAGGACATTTTTACTTATGGGGTGTGCAAATGAATTAACACATCTACACGTGTAAAAAAAATACCTTTATCACACTTGAAAAAGGCAAAATGATAATAATGTAAAACTATAAATAAAATTTCCCTAAATAAATTCTGTAAACAAATGTCAGTTACCAAAAAATATACTAAATGACAGTCATTGTACAAAATAATATAGTGCCACTTTGTGATCTGTGGGTCAAACAGGTTTAGGGGTTATGCTGTGGTAAAGGACAGGTATAGTCAATGTCCAGTTCAACTAAAATGGTGGTTGAAAGACTCCTTTTTCCGGCACTTTTTAAATCTGGAAGTCATGTGGGTTTGGGGCTCATGTTGTGGCCCAGGACAGGTATAGTCAATGTCTAGTTAAACTAAAATGGTGGCTGAAAGACTCCTTTTCCCGGCACTTTTTTAATCTGGGGGTCATGCAGGTTTGGGGCTCATGCTGTGGCCCAGGACAGGTATAGTCAATGTCCAGTTCAACTAAAATGGTGGTTGAAAGACTCCTTTTTCAGGCATTTTTTAAATCTGGGAGTCATGCAGGTTTGGGGCTTATGCTATGGCCCAGGACAGGTATAGTCAATGTCCAGTTCAACTAAAATGGCGGTTAAAAGACTCCTTTTTCCGGCACTTTTTAAATCTGTGGGTCATGTAGGTTTGGGGCTCAGGCTGTGGCCCAGAACAGTTATAGTCAATGTCCAGTTCAACTAAAATGGGGGTTGAAAGACTCCTTTTTCAGGCACTTTTTGAACTGTGTGTCAGACAGGTTTAAGGGTCATGCTGTGGCCCAGGAGAGGTATAGTCAATGTCCAGTTCAACTAAAATGGTGGTTCAAAGACTCCTTTTTCAGGCACTTTTTAATCTGTGGGTCAGACAGATTTAAGGGTCATGCTGTGGCCCTGGACAGGTATAGTCAATGGCCAGTTCAACTAAAATGGTGGTTTAGAAATTTACTGCTTCTGTCACTTTTTAATTTGGGGGTAAATGAAGGATTAAGGGGGTCATGCTGTGGACGGCAGGGATAGTAATTGTCTATCATTTTTTTTGTGACTCTTGTTGCTAATTGTGTTGCCTAAGATGTAGAATTTTCCATTTTACTTTGTGGATGTTTTTTTCCAGCTTCTCCCCCCCTTTGTTTCGTGTAAAGAATGAAGGTATTGTTCCCTCCCATAATTTTAATGGTCATGGGAGTTTAAAATTTTATTATCGGTATCAAATATGGGCATGTAATTGACAATACGACTATGATCGAGACGATATTTTGAGCAATTGTTTTAAGGATGTGCAAATTTCCCCAAAATTCGTTTGTTCCTTCGCGAATTTCTCGGCAAAAAAAAAACTTCTTTCTGAATTATTTGGACGAATCACTTTAAAAAAAAACAGTATTTCCAGGCTGACAGACCCTGCAGGGTAGTAGAACGTTGTGCCATGCTTAAATATGCAAGGGGCTTTTTTTGGTTTATACAATTTTGTGTTTTAGTATACAGCACAGACTGCCGCCGCTCATAAAACGCTTCCAAAAAATTCCCGGGGCCCTTAAGAGGGCAAAACTTCCCAAAAAACTAAAGGGGGAAGTTGCCTGATAAAAGTCATGCCAAGAAAGGGAAAAAAAAAGCTGAGAGCTCAGGTGGCAACATTAGTGACAGAGTTGGGGAGGTGACGGCGGCAGCCACGCAGCATGGGTCAACAGTGGCAAAAGACTTTTGGAGGTGGCAAAAACAGGAAAGCCACAGAGGGGCACAATGACACGTGTGGAGGTAAAGGAGCAGCAGATGAGGCAGACAGTGGCACAATGACAAGTGTGTAGGTCAACAGCAGCAGCCTAGCAGCAGCTGGGTCGACAGGGGCACAATAAAACCATGTTAGGTCACGGCAGCACCAGAGCGCAGCATGAGGTCAAGAGTGGACAATGACATTGGGGGTAAAAAAAAAAAAAAAACAGGAAAAGGCCCCCCCCCAAATGTGGGACAATGACACAGTGTGTGGGGTCACGGCAGAAACCCACGCAGCAGCATAGGTCAACATGGCACAATACAAAGTTGGGGGTACGGCGCGCAGCTAGGTCGCAGGGGCACAATGCATTCTGGGGGGGGCCAAAACAGTAGTGGCCATAGTGGCACAATGACAGAGAGTGGTGGTGGGGCAGCGATGGGGTCAGACAGGGGGCAAGACATTTGGAGGGGGGAAAAACAGGAATAGGCCCAGAGGGGCACAAGACAGAGTGTGTAGGTCACGGCAGCCCCACAGCAGGAGCATGAGGTCAGACAGTGGACAATGACATTGGGGGGTGCAAAAACAGGATAGGCCAAGAGTGGGACAAGACCATTTGGGGAGGTCAGGGCAGCAGCCAAGCAGCAGCATGAGGTCAGGCGTGGCACAATGACATACGAGGTGGCCAAAAACAGGAGTGGGCCCCAGAGGGGACAATGACACGTGTGGAGGCCCGGCAGCAGCCCAGCAGCAGCAGAGGTCAGGCAGTGGCAAATGACATTTGGAGGGGGCCCAAAAAAGGAGTGGCCACAGAGTGGAAAATACACAGGTGTGGGTAGGCAAAGCCAAACCGCATGATTCAGCATTGGCAAATGACACAGTGTGAGGTCACGGCAGCGCAAGCAGGAGGCAGACAGGGGCACAATGACATTCTGGGGTGGCAAAAAGTAGTGGGCCACTGAGTGGCACAATGACAGGGGTGGAGGTGACGGCGGCAGCAGCATGAGGTAGACGTGGAACAATGACATTCGGATTTGGGAAAAAAACAGGAATGGCCACAGGTGGCACAATGACAGAGTGGTAGGTCACGGCAGCAGCCAGAGCAGCGCATGGGGTCAACAGGGACAATCCCATTCTGTAGTTGGCAAAAACGGGAAACAGGCCACAGAGTGGCCAATGACACAGTGTGGAGGTACGGCAGCACCCAAGCAGCAGCATGAGGCCAGGCATGGCACAATGACATTCTGGAGGTGGCAAAAACAGTATTTGGGCCCACAGAGGGGGAAAATGACACGTGTGTAGGTACGGACACCCAGAGCAGAGCATGGGGGTCAGACATTGCACAATGACAGAGTTGAAAGCCCGGGCAGCACCCAGAGCAGCAGCATGGGTCGGGACGTGGCACAAAGACACAGTGTTAGGTCACGCGCACCCACACAGCGCATGAGGTCAGCAGGGGCCAATGCACAGTGTGTAGGTACGGCAGCACCCAGAGCAGCAGCAGGAGGTCAGAAGTTGACAATGAAGATGTGTAGGTCACGGCGCACCCAGGCAGCAGCATAGGTCGACGTGGCACAATGACACAGTGTGTAGGTACAGCAGCAGCCACACCCGGGCATGAGGTCGGGACAGTGGCAAATGACACTGTGTAGGTCACGGCAGCAGCACATGAGGTAGAAGGGCACAATGACTTTTGGAGGTGGCAAAACAGTAGAGGCCACTGAGTGCAAATGACAGAGAGGGGGAGGTGACGGCGGCAGCAGCATGGGGTAGACATGGCAAAAATCATTCGGAGGTGGAAAAAAAAAAGGAAAGGCCACAGAGGGGCACAATACAAGTGTTAGGTCAGGGCAGACCACAGCCCTAAGTCAGACAGTGGCACAAGAAAATTCTGGGGTGCCAAAACAGGAGTAGGCCACAGAGGGGGAAATGACACAGTGTGGAGGTCCGGAGACCCACAGCAGCAAATGAGGTCAGGCAGTGGCACAAGAATTCTGGAGGTGGCAAAAACAGGAGTGGGCCCACAGAGGGGGACAAGACAGGTGAGGTCAGGCAGAGCCCAAAGCGCACATGGGGCCCGACAGTGGCACAATGACCTTCGGAGGGGGAAAAAAAAACAGGAATGGCCACGAGTGGGACAATGAACGTTTTGTGGTCACGGCAGCGCCCACAGCAGCAGAGGTAAACAGTGGCCAATGACACAGTGTGTAGGTCAGGGGCCGCCCATAGGTAAAGGGGGAGTGGCCCCAATGACATTGGGAGGTGGCAAAACAGTAGTAGGCCATGTGTGGCAAAATGACAGGAGTGGAGGGGGACAGGGCAGCGCATGAGGTCAATAGTGGCACAATGACATTCTGGAGGTGGCAAAAAACGGAATGGCCACAGAGTGGCACAATGCAGAGTGTGTAGGTCAGGGCAGCAGCCGAGCAGCAGCGAGGTGCAGTGGCACAATGAATTTGGGGGGTGTCAAAAACGGGAGTGGGCCCACAGAGTGGGACAATGAACAGGTAAGGTCACGGCGCCCCACAGCAGCAGATGAGGTCAGGCAGTGGCACAATGCATTCTGGAGGTGGAAAAAAACAGGAGTGGGCCACAGAGGGGGACAATAAAACCCAGGTGTAGTCACGGCGCAGCCAGAGCGCAGCATGGGGGTAGACAGTGGACAATGAAACGTGTTTAGGTCCGGCGCGCAGCATAAGGTCAAAAAGTGGCACAAGACTTCGGGAGGTGGCAAAACAGTATAGGCCCCTGAGTGGCCAAATGACAGAGAGTGGAGGGAGGGCGGCAGCAAGGAGGTCAGAAAGTGGCACAATACATTCGAAGGTGGAAAAAAAAGGGAGTAGGCCACAGAAGGGGGACATGCCAAAATGTGGAGGTCATGGGAACCCCACGCAGCAGCATGAGGTCAGGCAGTGGCACAATGACATTCTGGGGGTGGAAAAAAAAACGGGAGTAGGCCCAGAGGGGACAATGACACATTGTGGTCACGGCGCAGCGAAGCGCAAGCATGAGGTAACAGGGGGCCAAAATGCAAGTGTGTAGGTACAGAAGCAGCCACGCAGCAGCATGAGTTCAGCCCGTGGCAAAATGACAATTGTAGGGTCCGGCAGCAGCCAAAAGCAGCAGCATGAGGCAAAATGGCACAAGAACGTGTGTAGGTCACGGCAGCAGCCACAGCGCAAATGAGGTCAGACAGGGCAAAAATGACATTTGAGGGGAAAAAACAGGAAAGGCCACAGAGTGGGGACAAGGGAACGTGTGTAGGGACGGCAGCGCCACAGCAGCGCATGAGGTCAGACAGTGGCACAATACAAGTGTGTAGGCCGGCAGAGCAGATGGGTCGAAGGCACAATGACATTCTGGAGGTGGCAAAACGTAGTGGCCACTGAGTGGCACAATGACGAGAGGGGGGTGATGGGGGCAGCAGCGGAAAGGTCGGGGGGGTGGCCAAGACTTTTGGGTGTGGAAAAAAAAAGGAATGGCCACAAATGGCACAATGACAGATTTTGGTAGGTCACGGGCACCCAAAGCAGCAGCATGAGGTCGGGAAAGGGCACAATGACATTTGGGGTGGAAAAAAAAAAACAGGAGTAGGCCACGGGAGTGGGCAATAAACCCAGTGTGTGGTTCCGGAGCACCCCAACAGAGCAGCATGGGGTTCAGACAGTGGCACAATGACAAAGTGTGTTTTTCACGCAGCGCCATGAGGTCAGACAGGGGCCCCCAATGACATTTGGAGGTGGAAAACAGTAGTGGGGCCACTGACGGACAATGAAGAGAGGGGGGGACGGGGCAGCGCAAAGTAGACGTGGCACAATGACATTCTGGAGGGGAAAAAAACAGGAATGGGCCCAAGGGGGCAAAAGAAGAGTGTGTAGGTCACGGCAGAGCCCGCAGCGCAGATCGGGGAGTGGCAAATGAAAATTCGGAGGGGGAAAAAAAAAACAGGATAGGCCACGAGTGACAATTTTCAGAGTGTGTAGGTAAGGGCAGCCCAGCAGCGAGGGTAAAAAGTCGGGAGGGCGATCCCCACATAGGGAGGGGGTTCAATGATGGGAGGATTTCCCTACAGTTTTTGAGTTTTTCCTCCCTCTAAATACCTGGGAAAAAGGCTCCCTTTTGGGCCCGGTAGCGAGGGGCCCAATGGGTGGAGACCCAGAAGTCATCCCTCTGCCAAATTTCGGGACTATTCGGCTGTCACTACCCAGGCAAATCGATGCTGGGGGCCATCGCACAAGTGACTCGGGGGGCTCCCTGCCTCATCCCCACTGCATCTGCCAGGGTGTTGCGGGTCTCTGCTTCGTTTTCCCCCCCTCACTCCAAATTACCCCCCTTCCAGCTGCTCCGCCCCTCCTCTCTTGTCCCCTGGTAAAAAGCCCTCATTTACCAAAATGCTTTGCTCCAATGTCCCCCCCTCCTCTCCATTTCAGCCCCCAGCAATCTGTGGCGCGAGGTTTTTAGTCCCCATCCCAGCCCCCTTCCAGACAGTTTTTTTCAGCATCTGTTCCAGGACTGAAGCGGGGAAAATGCTTATCATCCCGTACCCCGGGGGCGACTGACAAATAATGTGGCCCTCCTTGAATGGCCTCAAAAAACGGCAGGTGTACCATGACTGCCCACTGGCTGAAAACAAATTTAAACACGGGGGAGACCCCTGCCCCGCCTGGATATCAAAAAATCTTTAATTGGCCTTTCTTGTTCTACGGTCGGTCCAACATGTCAGGCTGGAATTAAAAGGGTGGAAACATGATATCGGTGTGTTGGGGGGGGCCCGTTCTGCCGCAAAAAACTCGAGGAGGGTGTTCCTGGTTTTGGGGAATGGATGAAGGCATGCACAGTTTTGGCCATTTTCGAATTTTCGAAGATCGGGGGAAGACTTCAGGAACCTTTTCACAACAGATTGAACACGTGCGCCATGCAGGGGCTTTACCATCCTCCTCATGCAGCGCGGACACTGTTCCTCCCATTGCCCGTCCCCATGGTTCCGATTTGCAGTTGGCGCGGAAAAAAGCCACAACGATTTTTTTGCGCATGACGCAGAGCAGTTTTCCCCTGTGTGATACGTTCCCCCGAGGCAAGCCAGGTGTAGAACGGTTTGAACCGCTGTGCCCCTAACAGGGGGTAGAGGGAGCAGTACTTGTGGGGCTGAGTGGTGGTGGTGCGGGGGAGGAGGAGGCGGCATTGGGCAGCACCCGCTTTTGACAACGTGGAGGAGAAAGCGGCGTCTCCTTCCAAGCCGGAAGCACATTCCCCCAGTGGGCGAAAAGGGAAAGTACGGGCCCGGGACCGTAGTTACAGTTTCCAGACGCCGCACTGCCGTGCCCTTGAAACAAACAGATAAGCTCAAGGACGGGCCCCACCTTCTGTTCTACATTTTTATGAGGTGCTGGTACTCCCCCTTTTTGGAAAAAAAAATTACGGCTTTTGGGAAATCTTTATCTTTGGCTGGACAAGCCATTTTTCTCTGAAAAGGGGCGAGTTTCCCCCTTTTTGGGAAAGGGAGGGGGCAGCACCAACAACTTTGGGCAGGGTAAAGGTCAGCTTCTGCCCCCTTAGATGGGTTTGGAAAGCATACTGTTTTTCTCTTTCAATCGCCCTCCTGAAAGATGCTGGCGCCATGAGTAGGAGGAGCAGGGCATTTGGACCGGGAGATGATGTCAAAAAAAGGGAAAAAAGGGTCCCCCTTTTGCAGAGGTGGTTGGGGCCTTTATGGCTGCAATTTGGGATGCTTTCCACTGGGCGCTGCTTTTGCTGTTTTCTGCCTTGGGGGCAGGGAAAAGGGCCACCACAAACTGAGCCCCGTTTCTCCCAGGCCCCAGGAAAGGTGCGCCCGAAAGTGTTGACCAGGGCCGTGGTGCCCAAAGTTAGTCCCTGGCCAAAGCTTCACTTTCCCGCCTAAGATTCTACAAAACCCTTTTTTCGGCTCCTCCGGTGTCTTTTCAAAAAAAACTGCCCCCACCGCCGAGTATCGGAAATTTTCCCCCCAACCTCCGCACTGAGTGACTTTCTATCCCCCGCTGCCCCGAAGGGCCCCCGTGCCGCTACTTTCTTGGACCCGCGAAGCAGGTTTTTTACCCCTTTGGCCCCTTGGGTCCCGACCTCAAAAAATGCTGCTATTCCCCCCAAATTTAATCACGGCCACACGGAAACCCCCTTTCTGGCTGCGGGCCGGTTCGCCTAACCGCAAACTGGGCGCCCCCCTTCTCCTGGAAAGATGATGAAGCCCTTTGCCCTTTACCCGGCCCCAAGTGGGGGTCGGGGACATCATCATCTATTTGTGTTTCATCGCACCCGCGTCCTCATCAAACCGGGCTTGGTATGCAGAGGCTGACCCCTCACAAAATGACCTCCCAAAGCCCCCTCTTTAAAAATCTATACTGTGCCGCCTTTCGAAAAAAATTGGGGTTTTTGGGCCCCATTTTTTTCGCTGCCAAAGGGGCTGCTGACTGCCCTCCTCAAATTGTTCTCCTCGTATATAGTTGGGGCTGACCCAGACCACATTTTAGATCTCTGGCCCGGGGGAAACCGGATTTGGGAAAAGAGGCGGGGGTTTAGGACAGGTGATGGCCCCTGACCCCCCCCCTCCCGGGCCCCCTGCCCAAATAAGGGTTGTGCTGAAAATTCCCCCCGACTCTTTGGGTGGGGTTTTTCCCGAAAGTCATTTTGGAGGAAGTTTGGAAAACCTAAATCAACCAAACAAAAAACCCTTTGGGTTGCTAGTCAGCACATGGCCACTAGATGACAGCGGCAGTTGTGGCCCCCACCGAGTGCCCCCTGCTGCGACACCCCCTTGCTGTGCTGCAACCTGGGCCTGGAATGTTTGTGCCCTCTCCCCACTCACAGGTGAAGAGCCTGCCACCTCTCTGTCTGACATACTGTTTGTTCTAAAATGTACAGACACTGTTTGATGAAGATATCTGTATATGATAAATATACACCTGTATTTGACTCCAAATGAAACCCAGTAACAAGCTTGGTAACCCTTGGATATAAATTGCGCTCCACAAAAAGGGCCCGGAAAAATTGACTTGTATGTGCCATTAAAAAACTTTGTGTATTTTACTGAATATAAAAGCACAAACAGGCTTAATTAACCTTCGGATATGAATTATGCTACAGAATTTCTTCTGTGGCGGTGAAAAAAAAAAAGTTTTTTTTTACTGAGTACAACTGCAGAACAACGCTTAATTAACCCTGGATGTAAATTGCGCAAAAGAAATTTAGCAGTCACAAACTACTACTCTGTAGCGGGTTACAATTGCGTGTTTTCTACGCTACACAACAAGGGGAAAAAATTGTAGTTAACCTTCCTTTTGAATTATGCTACTGGAAAATTGTAATTTTTGGCGGTGAAAAAGACGGGTTTTTTTTTGTCACCACAGCAGAAAAACAATGCTTAATTAACCCCTGGATGTAAATTGGGCAAAAGAATTGAGCAGCCACAAAATACTAGCTTTGTTAGCGTGTTACACATTGTGTGTTTTCTACACTACAACAACAGAGAAAAAAAATTGTAATTAACCTTCGCTTGTGAATTATGCTACAGGAAAATTGTAATTTTTGGCGCTGAAAAAGACGGTTTATTTTTGTCACCACAGCAGAAAAACAACGCTTAATTAACCCCTGGATGTAAATCGCCCAAAAAATTGAGCAGCCACTAACTACTAGCTTTGTAGCATGTTTACAATTGCGTGTTTTTCTACGCTACACAACAAGAGAAAAATTTTAATTATCCTTCGCTTGTGAATTATGCCCACAGGAAAATTTAAATTTTTGGCGGTGAAAAAGACGGTTTATTTTTGTCACCACAGCAGAAAAACAACGCTTAATTAACCAATGGATGTAAATTCGCCAAAACAATTGAGCAACCACAAACTACTAGCTTTGTAGGCGTTTACAATGGCGTGTTTTCTACGCTACACAACAAGAGAAAAAATTGTAAAAATTAACCTTCGCTTGTGAATTATTCTACAGGAAAATTGTAATTTTTAGCAGGGGAAAAAGACGGTTTTTTTTTGTCACCACAGCAGAAAAAAAAACGCTTAATTAACCCCTGGATGTAAATTGCGCAAAAGAATTGAGCAGCCAAAATGAAGTGGTATTTGTACTGTAAAAACGCTGTTTCTTTAAATGAATACAACAGGAACTGGCTTAGATCCCCTTTGGATATTCAATGTGCTTTGAGCAGATAGCATTAAAATGTAATGCAGTGCAGTGGACGCACACTGGACTTCAGATCCAATACCCAAAAAATCAGAAATAGAACATTAAGAGAAGCAGTCTCTGAGACCAGCTGAGACACCCACAAAATCGCTGTATAAAAATCAGTTCTTCAGTAAGAGCTATCACAATCAGCCGGGCAGCCCCTTTCCCCCTTATCGTACAGTGAGAGGAGTGTGGCCCCCAAACTCGCGCCCGGATTTAAATAGTGCGGTGCCCTTCACAGAATCCCGCCGGTTTCTGTTTGGGGCTTCTTTTCTCTGCAATTTTTCTGCGGGCTATCCCTTCTTCCTCCCAAGTGTTTTTCCCCATTTAAGGGCCAATCTGCCGCAGCCTTTTTATAATAAACAAAAGCAAAACTTGTTTCACGCGAAGCCCCCCAAATTTCCCCCCCTTAATTCAAAAATCGAAGTTTTCCTGAAATTCAAAAACAAATTTCCCACTTGTTGAATCAATTTGCCCTTTCTCTACGGGTAATATTATTAAAAAATTAATTTATACCCAGACCCTTTTTGAACTCGTTAGGGGAATTTACCTTTTAAAAAGGGAAAAAAAAAGGGGAGTTTCGCTCCCCTTTTTCATTTTGTACATTTCTTTGGCCTCTTGAAAAAGCTAAGCAGCAAAATGTACTTGAGGGGGTTTTGGGGCAGGTGCTTTTGTTTTTTTTTCCTGGGTAATATAACTTTAATTTTTAATTATTTTTTTTTACGATTTGATATTTTTTTTTTTGAAGTGCATCTCTGTATTTTTTGGGTCATTGTTTATTTTATTTATTTTTTTTTAATTTAAAAAACTATGATGCATTGTGGTTAATTTTTTTTTTTTTTTTGGTCTCAGTGTTTTTAATTGACATACTGCCCGGGTTTTTTTGTATTATGTTTGTTTTTTAAACGTTTTTTAGCAGTGTTTAAAAACATTGTGTAAATTTTTTTTAAACGTTTTTTGTTAAAAAAAATTTTTATTTATGGATTTGTGAAAAATTTTTATATAGTATTTTTGAATCCCCCCATTTTGTTTTGGTTTATAGGGTTTTTACATAGACCCGGGGAGAGATCTCTATATTGCCCTTTTAAATTTATATTTAAACATTTTTTTTTTTCCCCAGAAGGGGGTCTTATCTCTAAACTAAAAAACCCTTTAATTTTGCTAATCTTTCTGGGTTTTTAACCCCCTTTTTTTTGCCCACCCTTTTAACCTATTCAAGCTTTTTACAAAAAGTCTTTCCTGTTCACTGGTGCCCAAAACTTTACACAAAATTTTATTTGTGGTCTCACCCGTGGGTTTTTATTTTTAGTCGAATTCTCACGTTTTGATCCCTGGGGCCCCCTTTTAAAAACACCCCCCCGATCCTCTTTCCCCTTTGGGAAATTTTTCCTGACATGGCCCCAATACAAATTAAGTTTATGTCCACTAGGATTCCCCAAATTCTTCTTTCCCTGTGACTTTTTTCCCAGTGTTTTCTCATTTAAAAAGTAATCAAGAAAAGGATTTTTTTTCCCCCCCAAAATTTATAACCTTTCATTTATCCGTGTGAAACCTCATCTGCCCCTTTCCCCCCAGGCCTCCAATTTTTCCAGTTTTCCCTTTTTTAAAACCCTTGTCCCCCTAAGGGGTTGATTACTTTACAGGCTTTGTATCATTTTGCAAAGATTTTATATTTACTTTGCAATCCATGTTAAGATTGGTTAAAAGAAAACAATAAAGAGAATATTTCCCAATATCACCCTTGGTACCCCACTAGCAACAGGGGTCCAGTCTGAGTATGCACCCGAGCCAGTTATTTGGGGAAAAAAAAAATTTTTTTTCCCCCGTTCAAAACATTTTCATTTTACTTTCCAACCTTTTATGTGGGACCCTAACAAATGCCTTTTGAAAAATTAGGGAAATGATGTCCAATGCCTCACCCCAATCCGTCAAAACTAACCTCCTCTTTAAAAAAATGAGATTAGTTTGAAAAGGGGCTGATCCTTTTTAAAAACCCCCCCTGGGAAAGGATTATTCATTTATTTTCCCGTAAAATAAAATTTTCCCCCAAAATCTTAAAAAAACCTTCAAACAATTTTTCCCAAACAGCTGTTAAACTTAGGGGGCCCGAGTTTTTCCCGGGTCACTTTTTGGGCCCCTTTTTGAATATTGGACCAAAAATTTTCCTTTTGGGGCGTTAAACCCCTTACTTTACAGTCCATAAATATTAAGAATAGGGGCCCTTTTCTATCCATTACTTTTTTCCCTTAGGACACAAGGGGGGTATAACCCCCCCAGCACTGATGATTTTTTTATTTTAATTTTATTTAAAGGGGGAGCTGCACTTCTTCCTGGGTTTAAAAACAAGGAAAAATTTAAAGTGGAGTTTTCTCACCCTCTGCCCCATCAACAGGAAGGTCATTTTTAGAGATGAACGAATTTCTCAAAAATTCCATTTGTTTTGTTCCGAATTTTAAATTTTCGTGAAACGGTTAAAAAAAGCTATTTCCCGGCTTCAGAGACCCCTTTTGGTGTTGTAGAACATTGTACTATGCAGAAATATGCTTGGGGAGCGTGGTTTGGTACTGAATCAATGCTGTGATTTAGTATGACACGCAGATGACTGCCGCTGCTCTTAGAATCACTTCACACTTCACTGAAGTGGGAACACAGCCTAACAGGGTAATGTCAGCTCCAGCTAGAAAGAACCGAGCAGAGGGCCAAGATCCCACTATAGTTACATAGTTACATAATTTGTAAGGCTGAAAAAAGACATATGTCCATCCAGTTCAGCCTATTTTGCTAAAGTGTTAATTCAGAGGAAGGCAAAAAAAAACATGAGGTAGAATTGTCCTCATTTTAGGGAAAAAAATCCTTCAATCTGGCAATCAGAATAAATCCCTGGATTAATGCCTTACTCCAGAATCCTAGTCACTATAACTTGTTATATTATTATGCTCCAGAAATGCATCCAAACCCCTTTTGAACTCTGTTATAGATCCCCGTGCTGCATCAGGAGACATGGTATAAGAAAAACCGAGAAAGACCGAATTTAAAATTGAGGCTAAGCTCTTATTGGTCTGTTTTCTCCTCCGAATCGCTATTCGAACAACGTGGAGCCATTATTCTGTATAAGAGTCTATATAACCAATCAGAAATCTGGTGGTAAAATTAAAATAACATAGCTTAGAATAAAGCTGTTTGGTGACTGGCCAGAATTACAGAGGCTGGACTATTCCAGCCAATTAGAGCACGAGTTACTTGAGACTCGTAATATGCTATGGGGTGTGTTCCACCAATCAGGATTCCAGTTACTCATTCCTTTTTGTTCTTTGGAAATAGAGTCTTGTGTCTGATTGGTGTTTAGAAAGTGAGGGAAATTCATATCCACCAATCCTGAAGGGATTGACAAAAACTACGTTAACTTATGGCATCTGTGCGAGCCTATCAGGATCCGAGCGACTGTCTCCATTGTTCTATGAAGAGAGGAGCTCTTTCTCTGATGGGCACACGGCCGGCGGGGGATGGCTTTTCTCCGCTATTTGCAGAGAAAAGCCCTCCCCCTTCGCATTGAGATGGTCATACTCCACTCGAAAACTGGGCAGAAGAATGAACATGCTCAGTGTTTTTCGGTCCGCCAGCGGTCTAAAAAACCGCCCAGCGGAAAACTCGAGCAGTGGGGACCGCTGTGCATGTTTTCCATAGACATCCGTTTTAAAGTTTGTCAACCGGTTTACAAACGGTTTTCAAAACCGAAAACCGTCTGTAAAAAGCTAAAAAACCCGTGTTGGGAAAAGGGCCCTTATTCTATGTTATTCCCCATGTTTAAGATGATAGATTAATTAAGGGATTTATTTTCTATTGTTTTTTATTTTTAATTTCTAATTATTAATGTATTAATTATAAATCAATTAATAATAAATCATATGTATTATTAATTATAATGTATTATTAATTATATTATTAATTATATTTTTTAAAATCATTATTTTATTTTTATTATTGATTAATTTATTCATTATTAATTATTTAGAATAAAATTTTTTTAAAAATCTAAAAAATCATAAATCAAGGGAGAAAAATTAATATACATGAAGAAAAAGGGAAAAGTCGGTTCCCCATTGGAGGAAATTCCCCTTTTAGGTTGGGGGGGGGGAAATACCACTTTCCTTACACCAATCAGATTCAAGATTCTGCCTCCATAGAACAAAATGGAGCGAGTAGCTCGACTCCTGATTGGTGGAATGTATCCCATAGCATAACATAGTCCTTAGTAGCTCGTTCTCTTATTGGCTGGAAAGGTCCAGCCTCTGTATTTCTGTCCAATCACCGTATAGCTTTATCCTAAGCTGTGTTTTTTGAATAATAATGCCTTGTTTCTGATTGGTTTTTCAGACTCTCATAGAGAATAATAGCGATTGGAAGAACAAACTGACCAATAAGAGCTTAGCCTCAATTTTAAATGTACGGTTTTCCCGTTTTTTCTTGTAGCATATCTCCCGATATAGTGCCGGTGCAGCCGAGAAATGCGTTGAGTATTTTTTTGCCACAATAGGTGTAAAAGGTTTTTATGCTTTTTTAAACCCAAAAACCGTTGAGAAGAATAGAGGCGGCACTCCCACTCCATCGATTCACAACCCTTTTTTCGGTAACGCGGTATACATACAAATGGCGTTTTTTTTAGCCATCCATCCGTTTGTTTGTATCCCGCTGTTACCGAAAAAAGGTTGTGAATCGATGGAGTGGTGAGTGCCGCCTCTATTCTTCTCATCGGTTGGTTGGGAATTTGCTGATTTTGGGACTTTGGGCTGGAAACCATCATTGTCCTAGGTGTTTGGGAGTTCGGATTCATGTTTGCAGGTTAGCTTCCTGCGGTAAATTTGTTCACGCATGTGGCAAGTCTATACATATCTCTTGGTGCCCGTTGGTGTGTTCTATTTTGTAGTTTATGCTCTTTTATTGACATTGTTTTTATTGGAATAAAAACTTTTTTTAAGCACCATATCTTCCGCAGGCGCTCTGTAATGCACCTGATAAAGGTGTGCAGGGCATTTAAACATGTACAAATGGGGCTGTGCCTAATATCGGGCTGAAAAGACACTTTAGAAAAAAAAAGACGATTCGTTACCACGAAGCGCCAAGAAATTCGGCTTTGTTTAGAACGGAATTTTTCCTGAAATTTGAAACGAATTCCACTTCATTAGAATCTAATTCACTCATCCCTAGTCATTTTCTTTTGTAGAGACAGTGGAGAAAAATTGTTTAATAGATTTGCTTTCTCCTCATACCCCTCCACAATATCTCCCTCACTACTTTTTAAAGGGCCAAAATTTTCATTTTTAATCTTTTTACCATTTATATCGTTAAAAAATGTTTTGGGGTTATTTTTACTCTTTTTGGCAATCTGCCTGTCTCCAGCTTTATAATTATTTTACATATTTTATTTTTTTCCTTATAGCTTTTTAGTGCCCCTTTACTGCCCTCCTGTTTAAGGAGCTTAAACGCTTTCTTTTTGTTATTTCTTCCCTCCTTTACATCTCTGTTGATCCACATTGTTTTTTTCCTGTTTCTAATCATTTAAACACCTTGTCCCAGTCAATGCGGTTTAGGGCCTCTCTAAGCAGATTAAAATTAGCCTTCCTGAAATTCAGTGTTTTTGTGGCTCCTCGACAAAAGATTCTATTGAAGGAGAAATGGAAATGTATTATATTGTCGTCACTATTTCCTAGCTGCACCCCAATATGAACCTTTGTTAGTTACTCTGTCCGGACTATTAGTCAATTTTAAGTATAGAAGGGCCGTCTGTCTAGTCGGCTCCTGCACCAGTTGAAAAAGGTAATTATTTTTAGTTATTGCCAAAAACCTCTTTACTTTATGAGAGCCACAGGTTTCAGTTTCCCAATTTATGTCTGGGTAGTTGAAGTCTCCCATAATAACAACCCCATTATGATTAGATGCCTTGTCAGTTTGTTTGAAGAGTACATCTTCCATGGGTTCTGTTATACTTGAGGGCCTGTAGCAGACCCCTAGTAGAATTTTTCTAATTATAATTAACCCTGTGTATATCTATCCATAATGACTCCAAATGCTCATTCCCTGTATCTATATCTTCCCACAGTGTTGGCTTCAGACAGGATATTACATTGAGACATACACCTCCGCCCTTCCGTTTTTTACGATCTCTCCTAAATAAACTGCAACCCTGTAAGTTGACCGCCCAGTTGTAGCTCTCTTCCAGCCATGTCTCAGTTATTCAAACTATGTCATATTCTTCAACAGCAATAAGTAATTCTAATTAATGTATTTTGTTGGTGAAACTCCTGGCATTGATCAGCATGTAATTAAGAGATTTTTCGGTTTTTATTCCTGTTTTTAACTATTGCTACACCCCCTCCCTCCACTTCACCCCTTGTTTTATTTCTAATTTCCAGCTCTCTATCTTCACTATCTTGCATGCTATCTTTGTAGTTTGTCTTCCCCCAGTTCCTCCAATTCCCTGGCCATTTTGTCCCCCAATACAACTGCACCATTCAGGTGCAGCCTGTCCCTAGCATAGAGTCTGTAGCCAAGACAAAAGTCAGCCCAGTTCTCCAAAAACCCAAATCCCTCTTTCCTACAACAATTTTTGAGCCAATTACTTACCTCTCTAATCTCCTGCTGCCTCTCTGGTGTGGCCCATGGTACAGGTAGTATTTCTAAAAAAAACTACATTGAAGGTCCTTGCCTTAAGCTTTTGCCCTAAGTCATTGAAATCTTTTTTAAAAGACACTCCACCTACCTTTAACTTTTTCATTTGTACCAATGTGGTCTATGACATGGATTCTCACCAGTCCCACCCAGTAATCTGTCAACCTGATCCGTGATATGTCGAACTCGGGCCCCAGGTAAACAACATACTGTTCGACGATCCTGGTCTTTGTGACAGATTGCCCTATCTGTTCTCTTAACAATGGATTTGTCAGAAAGAGCGAGAAGCTGAGGTAAAAGATTTATAGATTTAAATATATATATATAGGTTTATATTATTTGTAGCAAGATTTCTGGGTATCAACCAGAATAAATCCTATCAGGACTCCTAAGAGAGACAGTGAAAGCCCTGCTTATTATGTTCACTTGCAGTGAATGACAGCTTTACCTACATCATTGTGTGTACAGAGCAAACTGTTAATCACTGAATGTGTGTGAGGTCAGCAGGATTCATTGCCTCTCTTATGAGTCCTGTTAGGAATTACTCTGCTTAACTCAGAAATCCTGCTTCGAATCATATAAACTTATATATCACATAGGTCAACTTTTCTCCCGGCTTCATATCCTGATCTTAAATACAGCAGCAAAAATATTTCACAGGTTGACTTTGCATGGTTTACCATGTGTCACGGAGCAACTGCGACCTCTAGACTGTGCCACAGATATGCACACACTACCCCAGTCCCCACAACTCAGTACTCACCTGTTCCCGCTCCTGCTTCTATGCATTCTCTTTTTGAGTGCCGACACGTGCGTACCAGCTCCCTAGGACACGCGTGTCAGCTCTGTAAGTTTTAAAGGGCAGGCACGCCAGTAACTAGCTAATTGCCAGGCACTGACCCTATTTCTAGCCATCTTCTCCTTCACTCCCTGACAGATTGTTGGTGTTATTATAGTTGGTGTTTGTGAGAGTAAAGTTGCATTATTCCATGCTTCCTGACCACGTTGCCTGTCGCCTGCCTTGAGAGTTTTGCCTATTCCTGATTACGCATCCTTCTATTGATTCTGTACCACACTGCACCCTGGCCACCCCTGCAAGCAAGTAATGTCGGGGGTATTGACCTTGTAGTTTCCTGCCGCAGCTAGTCCGACCTGCATTGTGGTCGTTTGGGCGAAAACCAGGGGCTACGTACACTCCGCTCCCTGGCATGGTTTATATCACCGCTTGCAGTGGCTATGAGAATCCACCTCCTGCTGTGACATGATGTTATTAACGGACAAACCAAATCCACTAGAACAGGAGCTGCTTGTAAGTAGAAAACTTCTGCTTTGGCTTATAAAGGAAATCAGAAGCAGGGGAGTCACCAGGGAGCATCAGCCTTTTTAAGGCACAATGGCCATTGGAAAAACTGAAAGATTTCCGACTTATTATTATTATTTTTATTATTATTAATTATATTAATAATATTAATAGATTATATTATATTTATATTAAAATTAAATAAAAATCCTCAAAAAATTTACAAAAAAGTTTAACATAAAAACTTGATTTAAAGGAGTAAAGCAATTTTCTGACTGTACATTTCTCTTCAAGGTTTGTCTCACTATCCAATGCAAGCTTCAGATTCACACTTACTGGTCAGGCTGCGGGTGACATGACTGCAGAAGATTTGTAAATTGTGGTGCACAGGACTACACAGCTGTAAAGAGATAAGGCTTCTCAATAAGTAATGTAAACACATTTCTGAGAAGATAAAAACACAGCAGGGAGTGAGTCCTCACCCTGACCACTGCTCCTGCCTGAAAGAGAAGAGAGCTGTACGGTAACTAAGTAAGCTTGTTTGCAAAAGTAGGAGATAAGATCTGAGCGAAAGCAAAATCAGAAAAACAATTTGTTTTTTGGTAATGGTCTCTATTTACCATTGTCTCAATGTTTAAAGTTAATCAATCAAGCTTGAATACCCCCTGCATCTGCATATATCTAATATTGTCAAGTTTAATGCATTTTCCTCACTTGAAAATTTTCAGTTGAAGAGTTAAAAATAAATAAATTATTAGTCAGATTTATTAAAACAGTCTAATCTTTAAACAGAGTAAGCTATACCCTCTTATAATGTTCCACATTTATCAAATGCATTTGATAAATGTATCTGGTGCATTATTATAGAGGCATTCTCACCATGATAATTAGCCTTAAGCATGTAGGGAAAGGTAAATAAAGACTAAATACATTGTTGTTCTAAATCTGCTTCCTTTCAGAGCTAGAGCAGTTCTTAACTTCTGCTTGTGTACAGAAGCTTCCTTAGGTTACTAACCATGGCTTGGATGGTGACGTCATTGTCTGGTGCGTCTTATCAGAAATACAGAAGCTTGTTTATGTTATTGACAAACTTTAACCCTTTAGAGCTCTGTAGACTTATGCCCTGCTATTAAAACTCATCCATCACCAATAGTCCTCTGAAGGATCAGCTAGGGATAGCAGAGCCGATATGCCAATAACTGCTGTTGAACCGCCCACAACCTGACCAGGAAGTGAGAGCCTGAAACTGGCTGTGAAGAGCAGGCTCTGTGAAACAGCATGGTGAGAAACACCCTTTCAATTGTCTAAGCTAAGTTTACATAATTTATTAGTTGGTTTAGTTTGTGAAATCAATTGTAACAAAATTTTGCCGCACATCATTGCCCATCAGGGTACATCCACTGCCTTTTAGAAAGGCACTGCCCTTTTGTTGGATAAGGTGCAGAAGTGTCTAAAAACTGACAAAAACACTTAATAGATGTGGCAGTATTTTTGGTACCAGAATTCTGCCCCAATTGCCATAAAAAATATTCCCCAATGAGTTATCATTTTGAGGACAGGTATCCATCCCACAGCACTAATAATGACAACACAAGACCTGTGGTTGTTCTGATCACTGCTCTCTTTGTCCTGAGAGAGAGGAACATAATAATGAGCAATAATAAACTTGGGAGTTAATAGACAGGACTATCATGTCCTGTACAGCCATAGCCCTTCCTAATGGTAAGCAAATACAAAGCGACTAAACAGCAGAACTGCAATCTACCATTGTGCACTGTATGCTGAAATAGCAGCATTTGGGAAATCCTAGAGAGCCTGAGTAATGTACATTATATGAGCTATGCAAGAGAAATGAATACAGGGAATTTGTGCAGATGATGGTGAGTAAAACATGTCAAATATTTTACAACCTTTCATGCTTTATTTCCTGAATAAACTCTCAGAGAGATCTCTAAAAGCCACCTGGTAGTGGTATTTATATCCTACAAGCAATCCCCAGGCATATGGAGAAATTTACTGCAGTCCGTGGAAGTACCCTTGAAATAAATTACAACTGAACGCATGAACAGGTAAAGCACTGCACCCAAATAGTCAAAATATATTTTTCCTAGAGCATAACAAATCATCAAATTCATGGCGCTTTCTTAATGCTGCTCGCTCTACCCCAGGCAGCCTAGGAGATTTGTTCTGCTTAGAAATGTATGGAGAATACGCACAGATTGACGTGCCATTTCCTATTCTTTAGACACATCATTTGTATGACCCACCTGAGGGCATTATTTCCCCATCCCAAGAAATATCAGCAGATAACAAGACTGCAAATCCATTGAGTATTTATCAGTTGAAACCTTTATCTGTCATATTCTTCTCCCGTGACTTCTTGCTATCTAACCTTAGCACACATTTCCATTGGACTGCAAATGTAGTCAGTGCTATAGCACACAAATATGGGTAGTTGCTGTTGGTACTCGTCCTTGTCACAGTGCAAGTTATGTCACAATATTAGTAAACAAAAAAAATAAAATCCCTACTGAAATATAAAACTTGTAGGTTTAAAAGATACATAATATTTTGTAAAGTGACAACATATTTGTACAAAATGTCATCCCTTTATGATTATTGAGGGTCCAACGTCTGGGACACCAACTAATTCTGAGAAAGAAAGAGTTGCTGGACTTCAGCACTGCTTTATTCAACTTCTGTGTTTTTTTCTGCACAGTGGTGCTCCTAGCCATGCAAGAAAGTGCAGCCAGCCCTATTCACCTGAAAAGGGTCACATTAATGTTTTTGGCAAAACAGCTGGATGAGCCACTCTGTAATCCTTTTCATTCTCAGGACTGGGGAGATGGGGCAAGCTATATCCTCTTCAAGAAAACAAGAATGCAATGATTTGGAAATCTCTTACTTAAACACATTTTATTCACAATGGAACATAGAACACAGATAAAAAAATTGAAAGTTAGACATCTTTTGTATTTCATTTAAAAAATCATTTATTGCATTATGACAGCAGCAGATCTGAAAAAGCTGGAACATGGTCATGGTCATGGTCACCACTGTGTAGCATCCAGTCTTCTTTTTTAAACAGTCTGTAAATGTCTGGGAGGTGAGGAGATCGATTGCTGCTCAATAGTCCTGAAACTTCTTTGCCGAAGTTTGTCCACCTTGGAACAAAACTAAAAGAGCAGCTCATGGGGCTCCAGTAAAATAAAAATAAAAAAGTATAATCACCTTTATCTGGTGTCCAGTTCCAATGCTGTGTCTCCCTGGTCTTCTGCTTTTATTCTTTAACTTTTGAATGGAGATGTCAATGCTGAAGCTGCTGATTGGCTGTAGTGGTCACTTGTCACTCATTTACATCACCGTTCTGAAGCCAACAGCTTGGAATGATAATGTAAGTAGAGGCACATGAACCCATTTAGAGGTTCAATAATGAAAACTTAAGACCGGGGAGACAGGGTGCTGAAACCAAGGAACAGAGGAAGATTAGTAAGTTTTTTAAATTTTACTAGGGACCCAAGAGCTGCTAGTTTGATTTTGTTGCCAGGTAACAACCCTTTTATTAGTGTTTTCTATTGGTGAAAGGTATGGACTGCAGGAGACCAGCTCAGCACCCAGACTCTTCTTGTGTGAAGCCATGCTGTTGTGATGGATGCAGTAAGTGGTTTAGTGTCTGAACAGGAGCATATGATGTACCAAAACATTAATGTAGCATTGAAAGTGACTTTCAAGATTTGTAAGTTGTCCTTGCCATCGGCACTCATGTAACCCTTAAACATCAGAGATGCAGGCTTTTGAACTGTGAAATGATAACAAACTCAATGGACTTTCCCTCTTGAGTCCGGAGGACACAGTGTCCATGGTTTCTATTAAGAATTTCACATTTTGATTAATCTGATCACAAAATAGTTTTCCATTTTGCCTGAGTCCATTTTAAATTAGCTTTGGCCTCGAGAAGAGGTTGGTGTTTCTGGATTGTATTGATGCATGGTTTCTTCTTTGTATAACAGAGCTTGAACTTTCATTTGTGGAGTGCGCAGCGAACTGTGTTGACAGACAATGATTTCTGGAAGTATTCCTCCAGTCATGCAGTGATGTGTATCACTGATTCATGCCTGCTTTTAATGCACTGCCAGTTGAAGGTCCACACATAACAAATATCCAGTACTGACCTTCAGCTCTGACCCTTGTGCACATGGATTTCTCCACTCTCTGAATTTTTTGTCGATATTATGTACTATATACTGTGTGGTCACCCTTATTTTCCAGGACTGCCTTAACTCTTTTTGGGCAGGAATTCCCTGAGTTTCCCTAGGTTTCCCAAATGGGGAACCCCCTTTTCCACCCCTCCATGAGGGACATCATGTTGCTGGGGATGTTAAAAGCCCCTTGCCCCTTCCTTTCCATCTTCCATTTAAAATTTACCCCAAAAATAGGCTCAAAAAGGGTTTAGGCCCGGGGAGACATTTTTTGGCCAGCCCGCACCCTTTTTATCTTCTTTTGGTAAAGGCATTTGGGTTCTTAAAGTTTTTTTTTCTTTAAACATTTAAAAACACTGCCGTCAGGCCTTTTTTTCCGAAGGGAGGGGATCATGTTCTATTTAAATTTGTCCATTAAAATTTTGGCTCCAGGGTTTCCCCTCAATGTACTGTAGTTTCCCCACTTTGGGGCAGCACTCATGAAAGCCCTTTTGGTTTACCTAAACCCCCATGCTTTATTTAAACAATAAAGCCCAAAAATTGTTTTTAAAAATTACTGCTTACCTGGTTGCTACCCACAATGCTTGAACCATTTTAAAACCAAAAGTTTATCTTCTTTCTCATCATTCCACGGGACAGGGGTTTCCAGAAAATCTATGCCCTTGTGTAAATATCTTCGTGTTGTCCCATAAAAATGTTTAAAAAGCAATTTTTACAAAAATGAAAAAGTTTTTAATTTCCTTTTTTTGTAAAGTTTAACTGAAATTTTGTACCGTGGGGAAAAAAAATTTTTTTAGTCACCCCCAATTTTTCCCAAAGTTCTCCCCACTTAAAAATGAAAAAGAGAGGGCTGAAATTTTGCCCAATCAAAGGGTAGCCCTGAACTTAGAAAAAAAAATTTGAGAAAACCCAAATCCAAAAAAATCAATTTTTGTTTTTGGGAAAGGGTATTTTTTTTGAAAATTATGGGTGGGAAAAATTTGGTTTTTTTGGTTTCAATAAAAAAAAGTGTCGGGGCCCGGGGCCCGGGGGCGCTCGGTTTGGGCGGGGGAGGAAGGCCCTTGCAGAACTGATCAGTGACCCCACCCGAAAGACAGTTCTGGCTGTGGCTGTTTTTATGGACAGACGCCCGGGGCCACCCTGACACGGGCGATTTCGCCCCCAGCCAATGGGAGGACCCGGGGGCCGCCCCAAAACAGCTAAAAAAAGGGGCGGTATCTGGGGATAACTTTAAAAAACCCCCCTTGCGCTAAATTTGCTGGGGCCTGCAAAAATTCCCTGGCTCCCTTTGCTACCTTTTCTTTTGGGCCTTTGTTGTTTTTTACCTTGTACCTGCCCCTCGGCCTGTTCTCCTGACCCGGTTTTGTCTTCTGATTTTGTACCCCCTTTCCGGTTTTCGTGTTTGACCTCGGCTTGTTTATGTTTACCCCTTTCTGGTTCGATTTTTTGGTTTTGGCTTCCCCGGGTTTTGGGGTTTTGACCCCGGATTTCCCTGACTATTCTTCCTTCTACGGCCCCCAGCATTTTTAGCGGGCGCAGGGACTTTTTCCCCCCATTTTTCCGCTCCCGCCTGGGGCCACGCCCAAGTAGGCAGGGGGACAGGGGGCCCGGGTTCCCGCGGGGCCCAAACTGAAACCCCCCTTTTGAGTGACATTTTGCGGGCCCCGGAAAACCCTTTTAACTTGCTCAAACCCCACTATGAACCCCATGACAGCAATGGTAGAGCAGTTCGGGGGCAAAACCCAAAGGTAGGTAAACCCGGCGCGGGAGGGTAGAAAAGCGGGAATTTTCCCCAAGGCAGGGGGGCCCCTGCACTATTTTCCCCCTCCTGGGACCCCCTACCCTTTTTGCCTGACGGGGTTCTCAGGAAACGGGAAAGGGCCCTTTTTTTGGGGCATTTAGAGGGGGATTTCGCCTTTTTTAAGGCTCCGTCCCCCATACCTCAGGAAATTTGAGGAGAAAAGAGGGGAAATTTTTTTAAAGCCCCCTATTCGGGGCCCCCCCCCGGGAAAATGGGCTTTTTTTCTTTACCGCCTGGCCCGGCCCCAGAACTGTCTTTTTGGGGGACGCTTCTTTCCCGGGCCCTTGGGGTACTTTTTGATGACCCGGATAGGGAAGGGCGGGGGCCGAGGCTCAGTTTACCCCCTTTTGAGGCAGGGTAAAAAGCTTGGGAAGGAATTTTGCTCTAAAATTTTTTTCATGGTCTTTCCCGGGCCCTGGGGGGGAAGGGACCCAGCTCTCAATGCCAGTTTTGGATTAGGGTTTTGACCATGTGAAGGTTTTGTTTTTGGCTTCCCCTTTTCCCCGGGTTACTTTAGATGGGGGCCATGGAAATACCCCGTTTTTCTGGACAGACGTTTTGGGGAAGGGGAAAAAACGTGGGGAAAAGGGTTTTTCCTCCCCCAGGGGTTTCCACCAACCTTGGTCCCTCAAACCCTTTTTTGTTTCTGTTTTAAAACCCAGAGGACCCCATGCAAGGGGGGGCTTCTTCCGCGACTGCTGCTAGTGCCCGGGAGGATACTCGTCGCACCCAGGGGGGGGTGCTTTTTAACTGTGGCGAAGTTTGGAAGGGCATTTCGGGAGTGCCCCAAATTTTGGGAAGACCAGGCCGAAAAACCCCAGCGCCTAGGTGGCGCAAAAGATCCCCTAGGGGGAAGCATTATTTTCCTATCATTTTCCAAAAATTGCGGGTACCTTTTTAAAGATTTCATACTTGTCACTTTTCGGGTTCCCGGGGGATTTGGCCGCTTGTGGATTTTGGATCAGCTTCTAATTTTTGTTGATGCGTTTTTTTCTTTCAAACTTTTAGGCTCCTACCTTGGAGACGGGCAATCGAGTCTCAAACGGGAAGTGGCATTAAATCCACTCCATAGCTCGGGGCACAACCCAACCCTTTTGTACTCCTGAGCTGGTGAGGGGTGGTGGGGAATCCTACATACTGAAAAGTGAACTCTTTTTCATGGAGGGGTGCCCGCTGAAGTGGTGTTGGGGTGCCCTGGCTTCGGGAAAACATAACCCATTTTTTTGACGGGAAATTTTAAAGGGTGAATTAGTCAAGGGGGGACAACAGTGTTGACAGATGTCTCCCTACCATACTGGGCAATACTGAGGGGAGCAGGGTTCCGTTTTTATCCCTGCTTTTCTGCAGTATTTTTTCAGAAACAGTCGGGGGAACTTCCCCCTCATTGATTTTTACCTTTTGCCAAATTTCCCCATTGGCCGGGGGTAAGGTTTCCCCAAAGGGGGGGATAAAATAAACTGTTTTTGTCCAAGAACTAGCAATGAAACAAAAAATATTGCCCAAAAACTTTTAGAAAAGGGGGATATTAAACCCCCCGGTGCTCCCCCTGGGGGCGGTTTTTTTTTTTTGAAGGGGAAAAAGGGAAAGGAGGCCTCCGTTTTCCCTGCATAGATTACCGTGAACTGAAAAAAAATAATGGTTAAAAAAAAAACCCAAAACCCTTTTAAAAACTTATCCCCCGGGTCTGTTTAAGGCCCAAAACCAGGGGGCCAAAGTGGTTTTCCAAAGTTGGGCCTTAGGGGGCCCCATAACCTCAATTTGGGGGGAAAGGGGGGATGAGTGGAAAACCGCATTTAAACACCTCCTGCAGGTCATTTTGGTATTTTGGGTAATGCCCGTTTTTGGGGGGGTAAAAGTCCCGCGGGGGGTTTTTCCCGAACCTGGTTAATGATGTTTTTCCCCTTATCTCATTTGGTTGTTTTTATGGGCGTTTACCTGGATGACATTTTTTTAAAAATTCGAAAGATTGGTCGGGGCCCCCGTTAAAAACGTTCGGCAGGTATTTTCAAATCCTTAAAGCAAAATTTGGTTTTTTTTTGTCAAACTTGAAAAAAGTGTTTTCGGGGTTTGGGAGGAGGGGAACCCTTTTCCTTTGGGGGGCCCTCCTGACTCCTAACTATTTGTATGGACCCCGGTAAAAAATTTAGGGCATTCTCGATTTTGGGGGCCGCCCTTTTCCCCTGAAGGCCCTGCAAACGGGGTTTTCCCAAAGGGGTTTTCGAACTAAAATATCGTAAATTTATTCGTAATTTTTCCCGTCTTAGGGTTTGGCCCTTTTAAATTACTGACTAAGAAAAGGGGGAGGGAATTCAGTATTTTGGGAAACCCGAGGGCCCTTGATCATTTTTAGAAACTTAAGCAGTGTTTTTTTTATCCCCTCCCCGTGTTTTATTCAAACAGATCACAAGGGAAACCCTTTTTTCATTTAAAGGGTTTAAGCTCGAGTATGGCGCAGGGGCCTTTTTTGTCCCCAGGGGTTTCCCCTTTTTGACTAACCTTCGCCCATGTTGGGCCCTTTTTTTCAACTTAAATTTTTCCCCTTTTTTCCCGAAAGGAAATTATGATGTTGGGGCCGGGAGTTGTTGGGTATTAAGTGGGGGTTCGGGAATTGGGGCCCCCTTTTCCCCGGGGGGTTTTCCCAGCATAAGGGCACGGTCCTTATGATCATAAAAATCTTACCCTTTTTTGAGAGTGCTAAAAGGTTTTAAAACCCCCGTCGGGCGTTGGGGAAATTTTTTTTTAAGCGCTTTTAACTTTGTTGTTACTTAAAAGACCTGGTTCGAAAAAATTGAAGGTGTTCTCTATCTTTTGAACCCCTTTTGTGCCTTCTCGCTCTCAGGAGGTTTCCCGGGACCTATATTGCCCCAAAAGGGACTGTTGTCTCAGCTATTTTCCCGATTTAGGGCCCCTGAGGTTAAGTCCCACCAGGAGGGGTGAACCCGTTAATTTTCCTATTTTTAATTTTTTGTCCCCCCTCAGTTTCGGCTACGAAATTTTTAAAAAAAATTTCATTTATTTTGGTTTTTGGGCATCCTGGGGTGTCTGGCCAAAAATCTTATTTCTCGTAATTTTCTGGGGGCCCTCATTGCCTCGTGATTTGAGGCCTTGTGTCATCTTTTGGGGAAATTCCCTTCCTCTTGGGGAAAAAATTTCCCCGAAAATCGTCCCCCTTTTGGGGGAAATTTGCCCCCCACCGTAACTGAAAAGTCCGTGGACCCACATCTCCAATTTGGAAATTTTTTGAAAGGACCCTTTTCCCCCCTTTAAGGGCAAAAAAGGTTTATTTGGGTGGTAGGTGGAACCCGGGTTTATAAAAAAGGCCTTTTTGTTTCCCTTTTAAAGGGGGTTTCCCTCGTCCAAAAAACTGGCTGAAAATCTTTTTTCCAAAAACATTGTAAAAAACTGGCATGGTTTTACCAAAAATATTTTTTTTTAAAAGAGGGGTTTTAGTTTTTGTTTTTCGTTTTTTTTGGGGGCCCCCTTTTCAAAGGGCTCTGGGGATCACCCGTCCCTTTTTCCCCTGCCCTTCCCCCAGAGACTAATGGGAAAACCAGAAGGGGTAAATCAAATTTGGGAAAAACCCAAAAAATCCATTGTTATGTTTTCTTACAGCAGGTAGACTGGGGTTTAAAAAAATTTTCCGTTTTGGGTTTAATTTGCCCTTAACAATCGGGTAGAAATTTGCCTTTTTTTCTGTAATTATGGTGATCACAGCGGGGTGGATGTTATCATTTAAAATCTTTTCCCCAGTCTGGGGGCCCCAAATTCAGAAGAGCTTGGTTTTAACCCCGAACATCCAGAAGAAAAAATTTTGATAGACGGCGTCTTTTTTCTAGAGGTTTGCGGTTTGGGGAAAAGTATGGTTTTTCCACCCAAAAAACTTCGATTGAAAGTTTTCCTTGGTAAAATCGCTTCCCCCAAATTTTTAGGTCCATAATTGGTTTTAAAGGGGGTGGTAACCCAGTGGCAAATCGGCGACAAAATTTCCCTTGGGTTTTCCGAATTTCAAAAACCCTGTTTCCCTCGGGGCACCTTTAAGAGGAAAAATTCAGCCTGTTAAATTTTCCCCCCCGACGAACCTTTCCCCCCCCAGTTTGTTTTAGAGGGGGAGGTTTGAATAAGAAAAACGCCCCTATTTTTGGATTCTGTAAAGGGGTTTTTTTAAAATTTAAGCATTTCCTGGTCCTTTTGGGAAAAAGGGGTTTTGGTTTTTCCCGAGGGGGATCATGGGTTTTCCCGCTAAATCCTCCATGCTTTTGACCCCCCGGGGAGGGGAAATTTCCCTGAGTCCCACCCAGACAAACCCAAAATTAGGGAAGGGTTCCCCCGTGGCCCCTTCTAAAAGGGGGGGGGGGTACTGTCCCGGGCTGGGGGGAGCGCTCGGCTTGCAGGTAAGAAGAAATTTTGCAGCAGCCGTCAGCGACCCCACCCTTTATTTGACAGCCTTTCTGGGGGCTGTGTAGTTTACAGACGCCCAGCCACTCCTGAAAATGAGGCAGTCGCACCCCCAATGGGGGATCCGGAGGGCCCCTCCAATCAGCCCACAGGGGTGGTATCTGGGGATCCCCATTTAAAAAACCCCCCCTTTCTGAGTCCCGTGCCGCATAATTTTCCTGGTGCCCTTTCTACCGGGGCTATTGTTTGTTGTTTTTGGGTTACCTTTTGTAAATGACCCTCGGCTTGTTCTCCTGACCCCGGCTTGTCTTCTGAATTTTTTAATCGCTCCCGTTCGTGTGTTTTAAAATCGGCTTTTTTTTCGTTTATCCCCGGTTCTGATTTTGGGGGCTTGGCGTTTTCCCGTTTGGTTTGACCCGGACTGTCTGACTATTCTTCCTTTTTGACGGCCCCCCCGCACTTTAAAAGCGGCAGGGACTGTCGCCCATTGCCCTCTGCCGCCTAGGGGGGGGGAGCACATCAATAGGCAGGGACGTGGGTGGGTTCCAGCAGGGCTCACTGTACCTCCCTTAAGTGAAAAAAATTCATCTCAAAACTTTGTTTTTATATCCTTTTTTGGCAAAGAAAGAGGGCAAACGTTTTCGTAAGTCTTTTACAAAATTTGGGGACCACTATTGCTGGTATGTTGGCCCATTTCCCCCATTTAGATCTCCTTTCCCGAGCAGTGAGGGTTTTTGGGGCCCGACGCTGGCAAAAACAAGGGTTTTTAACTCCCTCCAAAGGGTTTCTATGGGGGTTTAAACTGGGACTGGCTAGGCCAATCCGGGCCCTTTAAAGGGGTTTTTTACAAAGCCATTCTTTGTTGCTTTGGGGGGGTGGCTTTGGGGGTATTGTTTATTTTGAAAGACCCAGCCACGTTTCATCTTCAATGCCTTGCTGATGGAAAAGGAGGGTTTTCACTCAAAATGTCACGATTGCATGGCCCCATTCATTCCTTCATGTCATTAAAATCCCTCGTTCCTGGTCCCTTTTGGGAAAAGAAACAGGCCCCCAAAAAATTATGTTGGGGGCCCCCCTGCTTCACAAATAGGTATGGTATTCTTTTGGAAAGCAACTTTAGTTTTTCTCTCTTCTCCAAACACACCCAGTTGTGGTTTTTTACCAAAAAAAATTTTTACTTTGGTTTTTATCTGCCATATGACATCCTCCCAGTTTCTCTTTTGGGTTTTTTCCAAATGCTCTTTTAGCAAACATTTAGATTGGGGCCCGGAAAAAAGTGGGTTGGGTTAAGGGAGGGGGGCACTTCTGGCACTGCAGGATCTATGTCCATGGCAGGGTAGTGTGTTACCGATGGTAGCCTTTGTTACGCTGTTCCCAGCTCTCTACAGGTCATTCCATAGGTTTCCCCCACTGTAGTAATGGCACCTGTTTGAACTTGTTATCAGTATAAAAGACACCTGTCCACAACCTCAAACAGTCAAACTCCAAACTCCACTATAGTGAAGAGCTGTCGAAGGACACGAGAAACAAAATTGTAGCCCTGCACCAGGCTGGGAAGATTGAATCTGCAATAGACAAGCAGCTTGGTGTGAAGAAACTGTGGGAGCAATAATTAGAAAATGGAAGACATACAAGACATACAATGATAATCTTCCTCCATCTGGGGCTCCACGCAAGATCTCACCCCGTGGGGTCAAAATGATCATAAGAATGGTGAGCAAAAATCCCAGAACCACACGGGGGACCAATTGAATGACCTGCAGAGAGCTGGGACCAACATAAAAAAGTCTACCATCAGTAAGACACTACGCTGCCAGGGACTCAGATCCTGCAGTGCCAGATATGTCCCCCTGCTAAAGCCAGTACATGTCCGGGCACGCCTGTAGTCTGCTAGGGAGCATTTGGATGATGCAGAAGAGTATTGGGAGAATGTCATATGGTCAGATGAAACCAAAGTAGAACTGTATGGTAGAAACACAACTGGTCGTGTTTGGAGGAGAGAGAATGCTGAGTTGCATCCAAAGAACACCATACCTATCTGTAAAGGGACCAGAATGACTGATCTGTGTACATGAAAGAATGAATGGGTCGTGAGATTTTGAGTGCAAACCTCTTTCCATCAGCAAGGGCATTGAAGATGAAACGTGGCTGGGTCTTTCAGCATGACAATGATCCCAAGCACACCACCAGGGCAAGGAAGGAGTGGCTTTGTAAGAAGCGTTTCAGGGTCCTGGAGTGGCCTAGCCAGCCTTCAGATCTCAACTCTATAGAAAACCTTTGGAGGGAGTTGAAAGTCCTTGTTGCCCAGTGACAGCTCAAAAACATCACTGTTCTAGAGGAGATGTGCATGGAGGAATGGGCCAACATACCAGCAACAGTGTGTGCCAACCTCGTGAAGACTTACAGAAAACATCTTTTGTTGTTGACCAAATACCTATTTTTCACCATAATTTGCAAATAAATACTTTCCAAATCAGACAATGTGATTTTCGAAATTTGTTTTCTCATTTTGACTCTCATAGTTGAGGTCTACCTATGATGTCAGTTACAGGCCTCTCTCATCTTTTTAAGTGGGAGAACTTGCACAATTGGTGGTTGACTAAATACTTTTTTTCCCCACTGTGCAGTTGAAACCAGAAGTTTACATACACTATATAAAAATGCACATATACATGTTTTCTCACTATTTGACATGAAATAAGAATAAACCTTACCTGTTTTAGGTCAATTAGGTATTGATTACTTGCCAAACACCAGAATAATGAGAGAGTGAATTGTTAAGGCATTTTTATTCCTTTCTGCAAAGTCAAAAGTTTACATACATTAGGATTACTATGCCATTTAAAAATGTGGGACAGCTCATATGATGATGTCATGTCTTTGGAAGCATCTGATAGGTTCATTGCCAACATCTGAGTTGACTAGAGACACATTTGTGGATGTATTTTAATTGCACACCAAAACACACTGTTTCTGTGTGTAACATCGTGGGAAGGTCTAAAGAAATCAGCCAAGATATCAGGAAGAGAATTGTGGACTTGCACAAGTCTGGATCCTTTTTGAGTGCAATTTCCAATGGTAACGTCCAACCATCATACCGCTCAGGAAGGAGATGGATTCTCTGTCAAAGAGATGAAGGTGCTTTGGTCTGACATGTGCATATCAACCCAAGAACAAAAACAAAAGACCTTGTGAAGATGCTGTCGGAAGCTTGTAAGATTGTGTCATTATCCACAGTGGAACGAATACTGTGTCAACATGGGCTGAAAGGCATTGCTCCAAAAGACACATATAAAAGCCAGATTAATGTTTACAGATGCACACGGGAACAAAGACCTACATTTTTGGAGACATGTCCTGTGGTCTGATGAAACTAAAATTGAACTGTTTGGCCATATGACCATCTTTACATTTGGAGGAAAAAGGGAGAAGCTTTGAAGCTTAAAGGGGTTTTCTCATTACAAGCTTTCGTGGGCATCTTAAGCTTCCTCTCTTTCTTACAGCTTCAAATCCAGGGGCGTGTCTCTCGACCCAGTAGGTGGGTCTTCCCTCACTGAAGACTGGGAACATCATCATTCTGTGTGAGCAGTGGGAGGGAGATAATGCCATGTCATCTCCCTCCCATGCTCCACAATCTCCCTGTAACCAGAACACCTACATTGCTGTAAACAGTTATACATACAGCCTGTGTTTATGAAACAAATGTGAGCAATGCATTCTGCTCCCCCCTCTGTTATCAGGCAAGAGGTAGAGGGGGAACAGGGTGCATTTCTTACATTTGTTTCATCGGTTCAGGCTGTATTTATAACTTTTTACACCAGTTCAGAGATTCTGGTTACAAGGAGGTTATGGAGGGAGGTGCAAGAGGTCTGCAGAGCTGTGACATCCTCTCTGTGTATAAGGCTGTGTTATAAGGGGGGAGAGGGAATCTACCAGCTAGAGACTCAGTAATTGTCCAGATTCTTCACATAGAGCTATTGCTGGGAGAAGGGGCATAGAGGACCTCAGCAGCCATTATCACACAGCTCAGGGTGCAGTGAAAGACAATGAGAACATAGGAACAGACAGCAGCCATTTTCTCTTTCATTTTACACAGCTCATAAGGGAAGAGAGTGCAGGCAGCCAATTACAGCACAGGAGGTGTGTCCTATCCAGGGGGCGTGTATCAACATGGTTGAATGAAATATAAGGCAGCCAAACACAGCAAAGGTGTTGTGGCCCGACCACATGGCCATTCCTAGGTGAAATTGCACTCAGGGCGAAGGGAAAATTTTTCGTCCCCCTCCCCACCCCCAAGTAACATGTCGCACCGCACTTTGACACATTGTGTGGTGATGGCGGTGAGAGACACACTGAGTAAGAGCTGATTCTTTGCCTGAAACATGTATGCGCCTCTCAGTGTGTCTCTCACCACGCTTGGAGCTGCACAGATTTTCATGTGAGTGCCTGTTTTTAACTGTTTTGGAAATAAATGTTACAGTTTTATATTTGAATATTCTTTATGTGCTGGATCTACATTTTTCTGTTCATCATTACGGTACCTTCATTGCTTGGATGGACTTCCGTGCCGGTACATGTGAGTGGAGCTGGTGAAACTTTTTTTTGCTGTACATTAGACAGACTGCATCCATTCTCGATGCAAACTGGCTGATACCAGCAAGAAATAGCTTTTCAGTAAGGGTCCAGGTACTGATGAATCAGCAGTGATGATCAGTACTGGTACTGCCCCTTATTGTATTTACTGATCACTACTGTATTGGCACTAAATACACAGTAATCACTATAAAAACTCAAAATTAAAAAAATATATATATTTTCTGTGGCACTGGCTGTGCGGTGAGGGGCAGAAGGAAGGCAGCTACTGTGAGAGATCTCAGGCTGGTTATGCTGCAGAGTACACACACTTATCTCTATAGGTGTGTGTAGTCTTCCCGGACAACCAGAGATCACTAACACTATCTGCCAGAGTGAGCAGACTACAAACACATATGGAGATGAAGCAAACACAGCAGGGGTCAGGACACCATCACTTCATTTCCTTCATATTTGACTGTGGTGTCACAATACACTATTCTCACCTCTGCTCTACAGTATAGCAGCCAGGTGGCCTGAGTATGTAGGGTTCTGCAGGAGGAACAGGCAGTCACTGACCATCTGGCTCCACAGAAGACTACACAAGAGAGCTGGGAGGCGGAGTGTGGGGGAGAGAAGTGGGGTGCAATGGAGCAGGAGCACTAGGCACTGAGAACAACTATCCTGTTTACTGATTGTAGAAGCAGCTGTATGGTCAGTGTGCAGCTTTTGGCTGTGCTGAGTGAAATGCTGCCGATCCCTTATTCTGACTGAGAGAGGCGAGCAGCGCCCCCCTGTTGGGCGGCGCCCCGGGCCACTGCCCGTCTCTCCCGCCCTTGGGAACGACCCTGCCCGACCATTTGCTGAAGAAATAGCTCTAAACACACACAGATTAGCTCATAGCTGCTATACTAAATGATTTAGGTAATGCAAACCAATTGCAAAAGTGCTTATTTTTACTGTCCCCATCATTACAGATATGATGTTTGTAGCGAGGAAACCCCTTTAAGAGCACCATCCCAACTGTGAAACACAGGGGTTGCAACATTATGTTATGGGGTTGTTTTGCTGTAGGATGGACTGATGCACTTCACAAAATAGATGTCATCATGAGGAAAGAAGATTATGTGGCAATACTGAAGCAATGTATCAAGACTAGAGATGAGTGAGCACTAAAAAATTTGAGTTCGTGCCGAACCCCACATTTTTAGAAGTTTGGACTGAACGCCGAACCAAACGCCGAACCGAACTTCATTAAAGTCAATGGGAGATGATGATCGTGTTAATTTTTATACTAACACAGGTGAGGAGAAGCCACAATTACCTTCCATAAGAGTAAAATGGATAGGTGGAACAACTTCGTGAAGACAATTTTGCTAGAAGAGTCACAGAAAAAACTACACAGGCTAAACTCATTCATTGCTTTCAATGGCTAACTTGAAAAGATGAGGACTGTGTAGCTATACAAGGTGCAGCGGCAGCAGCTGCTACAGGGGTCCCTTTGACATGTTAGAAGACGCCGGTATTGGAAATGACACATGGTAACTGGCAGGATCCCTTTTGCACCAGGGCCCAAGAACATGTCATATATGTGGTGGCAGCAAGAGCATCCCAACGGGGAACATGGAAGTTCAGCTGGCAGGGCCGTAGTTATAGGGGGTTCAGTGGTAGCCAGGGCTGCCGTCACTCATCTATTAACTGTTTCAGGGCCCCATGCAGCTAAATCAAATGGGGCCCCCACCCATTACTAGTTACTATTTTTTAACATATCACTGGACCCCTTTTTGATTAGGGCCCCTGACAGGAGTACTGCCCTATTGGCATCTGTGCCAGTTACCGTGCGCCATTTCCAATACCAGTGTGTCAAAGGGGCCTTTGGGCCTCCTCAAGATACAGGGCCCCATAGCGGCTGGTACAACCAGGGCAGTACTCCTGTTACGGGCCCTAATCAAAAAGGGGCCCACAAATATGTTAAAAAAATAGAAAGTAGCAATGGGTGGGGGGCCCCATTTGATTTGGCTGTATGGGGCCTGAAACAGTTAATAGATGATTACTGCAGACTGATTGATTAATGTTAATAGATGACAGATGGAATGTGTATTTCACATTGTCAAGAAGACGTGCTACAGTTTACTAGTCGGTGACATTGGCAACCGGAGCAACAAAATCTTCAGAGATCCACGCTTGATTAATTTTGCTAAATGTCAAATGATCCACATTCTCATGGGAAAGACGGATACGTTTGTCAGTTATCACCCATATGTGCTGAAGGTGCGTTCTAAGATAACGCTGGCTGCCGGGCAGGCTAAAATTTGTATGGCGTGTCGAGCAAGCTCAGGCCATTTATCCATTTTGCACATCCAGAAGTTGAATGAGTCCAGGTCAAGTACAAAAACATTGGTGTTGAGCTGCATGTAGTCATGGACCATGCATGCTCTTAAGGTGGTCTTGATGTGTCCAAACACTGCTTTGCCTTGCAGGCGCTGGTGAGGTGGTAAAAACTGAGTTAAAAATGTTAACCAATGTGCTTCTGCCACACTGCGTGCTGCTGCTGCGGCTACTTGCATTTCCACTGCTATCATGTTTCTGACGTTATTCCACCATGACATTAGAATGTGAAGAAGACACAACAGATGTCTCGAGTTGGTCAGTGAGCACTGTCTCAAATTCCTGCATTCTACTGTCAATTTGTGTGGGTGGAAAGAAAGTGCTCACTTTTGATTTGTAATGTGGACCAAGGAGGGTGGCCACACAGTAATCGCTGTTCATTTTGATTGCCTTGATGTGTGGGTCATGTTGCAGGTAATGTAGCATCCAAGCACTCATGTGTGTGATACTGAGAGGATCTCCCAAGCCCTGGGGTTGAAGGGCACGAACCAGATGTTCTTCCTCTTCTTCCTCCTCCTGAAATCTGTGCCAACCTCTTACCACCAAAGGGTAATCGATACCAGTGGTGTCCACCCATGCCTTATCATCCTCCTCCACTTCCTCATCCTGACCATCACCAGAGGCCTTGCTAGCATCATGCCCTCTACTATGTAAGCTGAACTGCCATCCTGCACCCGCCCTGGACCTCGAACCACCGCCTACAGAAGACCGATACAATTGGGAAACAGCCGGGCCTTCTACATCCTCCAGCGAGTACGGCTCTGTGTCACCTTCATCCTCCTCCATCACTGTCGGATCCTGCTGCCACCGAGAGTCTAATGCTTGTTCCAATAAAATTATGACCACAATGGTCATGCTGACAACGCGTTTGTCCTGACTGACCATTTTGGTGGTGTCTTCAAAACTGTCAAGGATGTTGCAAAGATACTTCACCTGCCTCCACTCTCTATGGCTCAACACCCCGAGGTCCGTACCACTGCTCGTGAGGCTATGCAACACATCACACTACATAATGGCATTACGCTGTTGCCAGAATCGCTGGAGCATGTGGCAGGTAGAATCCCAGCGTGTTGCCACGTCAACAATGAGACGTTCGGCGGGGAGGCACAGATCATGCTGCAACACTGCAAGTCGTGCTGAAGCAGGGTGCTAACGCCGGAAGTGTGAGCTAAGACCTCGAACCTTCCTCAGCAGTCAGTCAAGACCCGGTTAGTACTTGAGAAATTTCTGCACAATCAGGCTCATGACGTATGCCAGGCAAGCGATGTGCGTAAGGCAATGTTCACATGGCTTATTCATGGTGTAATTGTGGGACGGATTTCGCCCACAATTACGCCATGTGCTCGGCAGCGGGGGCGAGGGGGCCGGCAGCTCGCCGGCCCCATAGACATTCATTATCCACGCCGTGTATACCGTGGATGATAATGATCATGAGAGCAGACGGAATCCATAGCACGCTCTGAGAACTGTGCAGTACTGAAATGACTGGGAGGGATTACAGCCAGTAATTCTCGCACTACGGCGTGAATTACGGGCTGAAATCCGTCCCAAAATAACCCGTGTGAACATTGCCTAAATCTACCAATCCTAAGGGCAGCAAGGAGATTTCTTCCATTGTCTCACATCAAATTGCCTGGCGCCAGGTTCTTAGCACCCAGCCACTGGTCAGAGCCATCCACAGGTCTTGACCTGTGTGTTGACGGTCTCCAAGACACATTAATTTTAGAATGGCCTGGTTTTTCTTGGCATGTTATGCTACCCATGGAGGTTGAGGTTCAGGACTCGCACCATCCCTGCAGTGTGGAAAACAGTCGGCCAAAACCCATCACCAGAGGCACTGTCATCCACCCAACTCACCCAGTGAGCAGTCAGTGAGATGTTATGCCCTTGACCTTGCTTACTAGTTCATGTGTCTGTAGTGAGATGGACTTTGGTGGTCACAGATGCAGCTAACGCACTGGAGATCTTTTCTGCAACATGGCAGGCCAGGGCAGGGACAGCTTTTCTGGTAAAGAAATGCCTACTATTCGAAAAAACAGATGGCCTCGAAACCTATATATGGCACAGCCTTTTTCCTGATATTATTGGGACAACTTATCCAAAATTTAACAAAGAAAAACTACAAAAAGTTGTCTACTTATCTATAAAAAAAACTAACCTTTATTAATATTACGCTAAAATATACCACGAGATAAAACTTACATATATCTAATAACTAAGCCTACCTATACAGACGCGGAGCGACCGTCCCGATAAGGACGACCCCGCCAAGATCCTAGCAAGATACACTAACCAAAATTATATCTAAATCTACTACAGTGTACTAAATACCCCAAAGTGTCAACAAAGAAATATTAATTAATACCTAAATACCTATACAAAGATATCTCAAAATACTGATGCACTATCAAGGTCCCAGTAAAGTACCTCAAAGCAATTGTCAGGATATATATTGTCCCAGTCTATGTCCTACGCGTTTCCCCCCGCTAAATATGAATAGAGTTCATCAGGGACTTATCATTGGACAAAACAACCTTCTTCAAAAATGCATTCGTTCAGAGATCCTTCTTATACATTAACCCCTTCACGACCTTGGACGTATGCATACATCCAGGTCGTTTGGGGGTTCACGCACCTGGACGCATGCATACGTCCTGATGATCGCGCGAACTCTAAAGCAGAGTTCGCGCGATCAGCACGGGGTGTCAGCTGTATATTACAGCTGACATCACACTGCATCGGCCCCGACCCGCGATCGTTCCGGGGGAGGGTAGGGGGTGGTTAACCCCTTAATTATTGCGACCATCGGGTCGCAATAACTAAGGAAGACGCAGAAGGAGATCGCTCCTCCTGCGTCTCTGTCAGCGTCAGCAGCGCACGGATCGCTCGATCCGTCCAGCTCCTGCCTTCTGACAGACAGCACGGAAGGCAGAGAATGCCTTCCGGGTTGTCTGTGACGTCACGATGCCCGGCCATGCCCTGTGGGCACGCCCCGGCATCGTGACTGACAGTTGTCATAGGAACCAGTGCATGGCACCAAGCTGTGCATTAATTCCTATTGAATGAGAGATCGAAAGATCTCTCATTCAAATCCCCTATGGGGAAAAGTCAAAAAAAAAAAAAAGTGAAAAAAATGTACAACATAAACCCGAAAAATAAACTAAAAACACATATACCGCCCTTTTCCCCTTAACAAACGCCAATCGCCCCAAAAAAGATAAAAAATAAATAAAGTACCCATATTTGGTATCGCCGCGTGCGTAACGACCTTTCCTATAAATCTGTCATGTTAATTTACCCGTACGGTGAACGCCGTAAAAAAAACCCCCCAAAAAAACAATAACAGAATTAAGATTTTTGTTCATCCCGCAGCACATAAAATGGAATAAAAGTGATCAAAAACCCCTATAAACGCCAGTGTTGTACCAATTAAAACGTCAGTTCATCCGCAAAAAAAAAGTCCTGTATACGGAAAAATACGGAAAAATAAAAAGTTATGGCTCTCAGAAGACAGCGATGCATAAATATTCTTTTACACACAATAAAACACTTTTTTTTTTAAGTGCTTCAACATAAAAAAAACTATATAAATTGGTATCGCCATAATCATATCAACCCACAGAGTAAAGCTAACTTATTACGGATACTGCACAGTGAGCGCTGTTAAAAATAAAAAATAAAAAACACTACTAGGATTGCAGTATTTTCTTCACTCTGCCTTCCAAAAAACGGATTTAAAACTGATCAAAAAGTCCTGTCCCCCCAAAAATGATACCAATAAAAATGTCAACTCTTCCCACAAAAAACAAGCCTGTATACAGCTCCATACACAGAAAAATGAAAAAGTTATGGCTCACAGACTATGGCGATGCAAAAATGTGTTTTCCGGTTTGAATAAAAGTGTTTTTATTGTATAAAAGCAGTAAAAAATAAAAAAAATATACAAATTGGGTATTGCTGTAATCATAACGACCTGCTGAGTAAATCTAGCATGTCATATCTAACGCAGAGTGGCCGCTATAAAAAATAAAATAAAAAACCTACCGGATTGCTGTATTTTGTTCAAAACGCCTCACAAAAACCATTAATAAAAAGTGAACAAAGTGTTGTATGCAACCCATAATGGTACCAATAAAAGCATCAATTCACCCCGCAAAAAACAAGGCCCTACATAGCTCTGCACACAGCAAAATAAAAAAGTTATGACTGTCAGAATAGGACAAAATACACAGAAAAATGGGAAAAAATTACTCAAAAAACCAGAAACATGGCCATACTCACTGCTAGAAAAAGCTGAGATGAGTCTAAACACAGCACAGAGGCAGCACAAACCCCCATGCTATTAGAGAAAAATACCCAGGTGCAGCTGATGGGTGGTAACCCATTCATCTCTCCACTAGGTGGAATGAAAGCTGCACCTTAAATTGACATCTATTCACATAGCATGCAAAAAAGTAAAAAAGCCGCAGTACCATACGTTGGGAAACTATACAGATACAAAAATACCCGTAAGCCAGCCGCTCGCACACCTTCCATGCATGGGGGGGGGGGCGGCTGCTGGTATTCTACTTGCATCCAGTCCCCAGTACTGTTGGGCAAGGAAAAAAAAAAAAAACTATTTTCACATACTGGAACAATATCAAATATGAGGTATTGGTTAACATAATGGCCACTATATTGTAAGCCTCCAAGCCCCATCAAGGCTCCTCATCTATTGGAGGTCCCTACACTCCCTTAAAATCACAAAATACACAGAAAAATGGGAAAAAATTACTCAAAAAACCAGAAACATGGCCATACTCACTGCTAGAAAAAGCTGAGATGAGTCTAAACACAGCACAGAGGCAGCACAAACCCCCATGCTATTAGAGAAAAATACCCAGGTGCAGCTGATGGGTGGTAACCCATACATCTCTCCACTAAGTGGAATGCTATGTGAATAGATGTCAATTTAAGGTGCAGGTTTCATTCCAGCTGGTGGAGAGATTAATTGGTTACCACCATCAGTTGCACCTGGGTAATTTTTCTCTATAGCATGGGGGTTTGTTGCTGCCTCTGTGCTGTGTTTAGACTCATCTCAGCTTTTTCTAGCAGTGAGTATGGCCATTTGTTCTGGTTTTTTTGTCAGAATAGGACAACATAAAAAACGCAATTTTTTATAGACCTATTTCTATTGTGTAAAAGTAATAAAACATAAAAAACTATAAAATTTAGACCATTGCAATTATACCGACCCCCATAGTAAAGTTATCACATCATTTACAGTGCACGGCGAATGCTGTAAAATTAAAGCCCAAAAAACAATGGAGGAACTGCGTTTTTCCCTCATTTTCATGGCCCAATGCTAAAAAAACGATGGAACGCCAGTGCACCCAAAATGCACATACACCCTAGATGAGATCCCTGAGGGTGTTTGAATCTAAAATGGGCGACTTCTGGAAGGTTTCACCTGTTCTGGTACTTTGGGGGCGTTGCAAATGCGACATGGCCCCGCCAAAATCTGCGTTCCAAAAGCCAAATAGCACTCCCTCCCTTGTACCCCCTGCCATGCGCCCAAACAGCAGTTTACACCCACCTGTAAGCTATTGCCAAACTTGGAAGAAATTGCTTAACAAAGTTTTGGGGTTCTTTTTTCCAGGATTCCTTGTAAATGTAAAACATTTTAAGCTAAAATTGCAGATTATTGGAAAAAAATTGTTTTAAATTTTCACAGCCTAATGCTAAAAAAAAATTTGTGAATCACCTGTGGCGTTGATATACTCACTACATGCCTGTATATATACTTTAAGGGGTGTCGTTTCCAATATGGGGTCTTTTTAGGGGTGTTTATTAAGTTTTAGGGCCTCTTCAAACCTGAAATGGCGCCTAAATAAAATTGCATTGAAAATGAGACCCCAGAGTCCAGTAGGTGCTCCTCCTATTCTGGGGCTTATGGGTGAGCCAAATAATGCACTAGGGCCACATATGGGATATCTCTAAAAACGGCAGACCTGGGGGAAATGATATTACTTTACATGTACCTAGTCACATTTACCATATTCCAGTGAATAATGGATAAATATTGAAAATCTGCAAAAATAGTGAAATTTTGAAATTTCACCTCCACTTTGCTTTAATTTCTGTGAAATACCGAAAGGGATAACAAACTTCTTAAACACTGTTTTAAATACCTTAAGGGGTCTATTTTCTTAGAAGGCATCATGTATGGGGGTATCTAACATACAGGCCCCTCAAAGCCACGTCAGAACTGGACTGGTCCCTAAAAAAATGTATATTGCAAATTTTCTTGAAAATGTGAGAAATTACTACTAAATTTCTAAGCCCTCTAATGTCATAAAAAAAGACATTTTAAAAAATGATGCCAACCTACAGTAGACATATGGTAGATGCTAGTTATAAACTATTTTGTGGTGAATAATTATCTGTCTTGAACGCAGAAATTTTGGAACTTTCAAAATCACAGATTTTTCAAATTTTTCATGAAATTTTGATATTTTTCACGAAAAAACAAGGCTTGTATGAATAAATTTTTCATACTAGCTTAAAGCACAATGTGTCACGAGAAAAAAATCTCAGAATCACATGGATAGGTAAAAGTGTAAAAAAGTTATTCTCACATAAAGTGACACATGTCAGATTTCAAAAATAGGGCTGGGTCAGGAAGGCCAAAACTGGCTGGGTCCTTAAGGGGTTAAGGTGTACTTAGATGCATCGTATTTAAGATAAATACTAATAAGGTAGGCATAACCAAATTATAGCCAATATGGGAGGTGTCTCATCAATAATCTATGATGTTTATTTGTTGATAGAGATGGTAACCATTGCACCATGAGGAATGGGAGATAATTTGTTCTATCAAACAAACCCGGGAACCTGGCATTCATGATACTGCCGCTAGAACATCGAATAGTCGGCTGGCAGCGACATGTGAGTGGTCTGTGAGTATGATATGTGATATAGTACATATCTTGACAGACAAATAGTATCATCTAACATTGACAAGATATCTCCCAGGTGGCTACAAATTGGTCACATCTACCATGGTAGCATCTATTTTGATATTGTATAATATCCTGGGAATTTGATATCCATTACATTACCGCCAGAATATCGAACTTTGGCAGCACTGATATGTGAACGGGTTTGTGAGTATGATATATATATAGCATGCTATACATCTCTATCAACAAATAAACATCATAGATTATTGATGAGACACCTCCCATATAGGCTATAATTTGGTTATGCCTACCTTATTAGTATTTATCTTAAAGGAGTTGTCTCATTACAAGCTTTCAGCCCACATCAAGGTTTTTAGAAGCAAAGGATTTTTGAATTGAGGGGCGTGCTTCTTCTCTGCCTCTTCTCCTCCCTCTTCCCCCCTCCCCTCAGCACACAGGCAGCTCTCCTCCATAACTTCTTTACAGCAGGGGGGGGCAGGGGGATTGCTGCCAGATTTAACCCTGTGTGTGCCTGCCTAGATCTTCTGAAGGCATCTAGATCAGCTGTATTAGGCTGATTATGAGTGTGGAGAGGTCTGTGATTGCTAATAGCAGAACAGAGGGATGCAAGTGTTCCTATACCTCTGCTTAGTTTAAAAATCTCACATCCCCAGCCCAAAAAACAACCTGTC
>JAODAL010021121.1:0-67789 GCA_025379985.1 Phyllomedusa bahiana | reverse complement strand
TCGCATCACACCCGCCCCTGCCCGCGCCTTCCGGGGAGCTGAACAGACAGGATCAAAAGATCCCGGCTGTTCGCCTCGGCTGCTTCTCGCACCGCGCGGTGCAGGCGGCAGCCGTGATGGCTGCATGGCTGGGTCGGTGTCCCGGCCGTGCAGCCGTGTGGCGAAGGGAGCCTGTTGGCCACCTGGCACAGGGGTCCAGTCGCATATGCGACCGTTGTGGCCCCTGTACGTGCGCCAGGCGGTTTTCGGGGCTCGCCGGGGGGAAACACCGGCCCCTTCGGCGGGCGCTCCGAGCCGGCGCTGCGGCCCAGATCCCAGCGGCCCGCCGGGCAAATGCCCGGTTTGCCCTGTCGGCAGTCCGGGCCTGCCTACCACCATTCCCCTCTGTAGGGCAATGCGCTCTTCATCTCCCCGTGTATTCTACCCGCTCATTCGTCTGCCATCGCTCACCTGTTTTCCACTATCAATGCCTTCTGCACTAAACAGACCCATCTAAATTACTGTCTATCCTACTCCCACCTGTTGACCCTTTCTCGGTTACTCTTGGCTGCTGGGGACATATCCCTTAACCCAGGACCTCCTCATCATGATTGTATCTCCCTTTCCTAACCGATCTGCCACTACAAATTCTTTTAACCCCTTAAACTTAAAACTTATTCCCTTGATCCCTGCTCTCTGTCTGGAACCCATAGTCTGTATGCAACAAACTCTCTAACATACACAAACTATTTATATCAGGTAACTTATTCTTCCTTGGTCTGACAGACACCCTCTGACACAGCCTCCCCTGCCATACTCTCTTTCGGCAACCTCCAATTTACCCATGCTCTCCGCCCTGGTTACAAGCATGGCGGAGGTCTGGACCCTCTCCAGTAGAAAATTTACTATTGAAGTCTATGTAAACTGCTAGACAGTTTTTGTTGCGGTTCTGCTGAAAAACCGCCCAAGTTTTTAAACAAGGTTTATAAGTCCCACCTATTTATAAACCAGTGAAAACTGACTGAAAAACTGCCCAAAAATCATGGCAAAAACCTCAACAGAAAACCTAAAAACCACCCAAAAAACTGGTAGGAAACCCAGTTGATTTGGACAAAAAAACGACAAATTACTCAGGTTCAAAGTGGTTTTTGGGTTTGGTTTCTGACAACTTTTTTGTCCTACGCAGTGTAGACCTAGCCTTTCAATCTCCTCTTTATTGAGCCTCTCACAGAGGACCTCTGGAGTCACTCACAAAGAGGGACACACACTGGACCTTGTCTTCATCCTGTCTCAGCCCCCTATCTAACATCTCAAACTCTTCTCTCCCAATATCTAACCACAACCTGCTTACTCTCTCCACACTCCTCATCTCCCCTCCTGTCTCAGATCTAGTACCCCCCCCCCCCCAACGGGAACCTCCAAAACCTTAAACCTCACACTTTCTCTGTTGCTCTTGCACCTTTCTCTGCTATATCCTTTCCTACCCTACTATTCTCTATCTACCCTCTTGGCTCTTGGGTCAGCTCATAGCATCACACACCTTTCAGTACCACCTGGAGGCTGATGACACTACATCTCTGGTTCAGACATTAACTCTTTGCTCTCCTGGATCCCAGACTGTCGTCCATATCCTCCTTCTTCTCCTCCTGTCTACCAAAACTAGACATGGAGAAAACTGAATTCATCATCTTTCCACCGTCTCACTCTATCCCCCACCTGAACTATCTTTGTCAACAGCCCTAAACTCTCACCAGTCCCGCAAATCCACTCCTCCCTCCAAACCACAGCACCAAGCCCTTACCTCTATCTGCTGCCTCCATCTGAAAAATATCTCTCAAATCCGTTCATTCCTTCACTTCAGTACCTCAAAAATGCTGGTCCATGCCCTCGTCATCTCCCGCCTTGACTACAGCAGCATTCATGTCGGTGGCCTCCTGTCTAGCACTCTTGCTGCCCTTCAATTCATCCTCAGCTCTGCTGCCTGTCTTATCCACCTCTCTCCTCGCTACTCCTCTGCCTCTCGCCTCTGTCAGTCCCTTCACCAGGTACCCATTGCCCAGATAATTCAGTTCAAGCTACTAACCATGATCTACAAGGCTCTCCATAAGCTGTCCCTCCCTTACATCTCGGCCATCATCTCCAGATAGCTCCCCTCACACTATCTGCGCTCCTCACAGGACCTTCTTCTCTGCTCTCCCCATGTCAGCTCCTCACACAACAGCCTTCAAGACTTGTCCTGTGCTTCCCCCACACTCTGGAACTCACTGCCCCAACACATCAGACTCTCCCCCACTTAAAAAGCCTCTAAAGTATCCTGAAAAACCATCTCTTCAGGATTGCCTATAACTCAACTGCCCCTACTCCACTCCAAGAACATGTCTGTCCCGCACCTTCTGTCTCTCTTCTCTCTTGTAGACTTTAAGCTCTTGCAGGCAGGGTCCTATCCCCCTCTCTACCAGTCGTTAGTGTTGCCATTGTACTTTGTTTGGTCTTATGTTCTGTATATAAACCCCCTTTGAATGTACAACAACATCCTGGAATTAATGGCATGTTAAAATAAATAATAATAATGAAGCCTAACAAAAAGGGATTTTTTTTCTTTTATGTCAGAGTGCTGCGACTTCTTTTTTAATATCTATTTCATATCTATATTTCTATCTGTCTCATATCTATCTTTATCTCTATATCTCTATATCTTATCTTTCTGTCTATCTCTATCTATCTATCTATCTTTATCTCTGTATATATATCTCTCTCTCATATCTTTCTGTCTATCTCTATCTATCTACTGTATATATTTATCTATCTCTCTCTATATATCTCTCTCTCTCATATCTTTCTCTCTATCTCGATCTATCTCTTTTTTTTGTCTTTCTGTCTATCTCGATCTCATATCTATTTTTCTCTCTATTTATCGATTTTTCAAAAGTGTTAAGGATCACATCTTCCACAGCACTCACCCTGCAATCCTTATTTTATTCATGCTTCATAGGCAGGTAATAACACAGGAGATGATACAACCGTACAACAATACACAGCCAATATGAAATGGCTGTAGGCTGTGCATTGTTGTAAGGTTGTATAATCTCCTGTGCTTTTATCTACATATGAAGCTTGAATAAAATTAGGATTGCAGAGTGAGTGCTGTGGAAGATCCTTAACACTTATGACAATTCTACTTTTTACCTACTGAGCACCATTTTTGTAATTACCATATACAGTATTACAGTGAGTGGTGCTGGTATATATTTTTCTTCTATGTACCTCATATCTAGCTATCTGTCTATCTATCTCATGTCTGTCTTTATCATGTTCCACTATCTATCTATGTATCTATCAATTTAGGCTTTGATAACCTCATATCTCAAAGTAACAAGACAAGTTTAGTTTTCTTTTTCTTTTTTGTAAAAAATGCATTTTAACGTATGACAACCCCTGGGCCACATGTATGAAACTGTCTAGGTCTAGAAATTCACTTTGTTGCCCATAGCAACCAATCAGAGCGCCCCTCTCATTCAAATAATGCCAGGGAAAAAGAAAGGGGGGTCCTGTTGGTTTCTTGAGCTCTGATCGGTTGCTATGAGAAAAAGAGTGAGTTTAAGACCTAGACAGTTTTCATACATGTGGCCCATACTGTAGCCTGAGCTCTAAAATGCTTCTACCATCTAGTGACAGAATATGAAATTAGAGAACATCACCCTTACAGACATTTACAATGCATGATGATAAATGCGGGAACCATTTCATTACCTCCTTTTAAATAGCCCAATATAATGGTATTTGAACCTCGTATTTTATATTATGACCGAAACAGCGTGCAAAGCCCATTGGGGGGATTGTGTTGGGGAAAACGTGTACCCCTTTAAAGGGGTATTTGATGTGAGGCATTTAATTGTAAAAATGGGTACAGAGGGAAAGTGCCCCATTTGGGCGTATCCTTATATCCTATGGGTCAAGCCCAAACCCAAAGCAGGCCCCCCCCCACCCCTAATTTTGGGTTATCTATCTACTATCTATCTTTCTATCTATCTATTATCTATCTATCTACCCGTCTGTTTTCCCTGTCGTCTGCCCTTTTTTTTGTTTAACTAACGTTTTTTTAAATTTGGTTAAACACATTTTCAATAAATTTTTTTGGTTTTTTTTTTTTAAAATTTTCCCATATCGTTTTAGTCCTGCAGTTCTCATTTTTAAGCCACTGGGCCTAATAATTTTTCTGACATTTCCTTTTCTTTAGAGAGAGATTTCACGGGTCCCCTTATTATCTTTACAAGCAGGGTTACACTGAAAGGTGACATCAATGTGTATAGATAACACGGGGATCCACCATCCAATGGAAAATGTCACAGCTCACCTCTCCCTCCCTGCCATGATTTTTTCCCAAAGGTCACAGACCATGACTAAAAAAACTTCCTATAAAAAGTCTAGGGGCCCAAAATCAGTTTTAAAAGCCTTTAGCCCCCTGAAACCTTGTCACTTCAGTTTGAAAACCCACTGTACCTTTTAACGGGGCTTAGCAAGGAATGCAGAGTAAATATCCCAATCACTGCTGTAGACTCACCCCAACGCCTAAACGGGAAAGTGTGAATCTGAAGTTTCCTGCAGCTCTGAAAAAACAGCAGGGGCCCAGCCCAACCCTCTATTCCCCAATTAGAAATTTTAAAGAGGTTTTTTTAAAATTAGAAAAGCATTATGCCTTTCTATAACAAAGAGGGGCACTTTTCATAGGGTTTTGTTTTATTTTTGGACCCAAATAATTGAAAAAACTGCAATAAAAAAAACAATCTTTTGGGGGGGGGGTTTTTACTGTTTTTTGGGGAAAAAGCAGCCATCTTCTGCACTGACCACAAAACAGCTGCATATCAGAGACTTTTCCTTATGGAGGAGTTACCATCTTGTCTTAAAAAACCCCCGTCAAATTTTTAAACTCTTTTAAAGGGCTGGATGTGGCTTTAAAGGATGCTTAAATTTCCCCAAAATTTTTTGGCATTGCGATCTAGCATTTTCCCTAGGACTTATTAAAATTTTTTTGATTTTCCCAAGGGGCATTGCTGGGCCTCTAAGGGGGTGTTCAAGAAAACAAAGAAAATAGAGGCGGAGCCCTTATGGTGTAATATGTCCAAATGGAAATCACACAAAAACACTTAAAAGGGGTTTTCCCCCATACATTTAAACATCTTTCACTCAGTCCTGTTTTCAAATTTTTTTTCAGGGGGGTTTTTTAACTGGCTAATAGAAGCCCGGTCTGTAGCTATTTGCAAACCCCGGCTGGGGAGCCTATCAAGAGAGATTGAACAGGTCTGTACTATAAAAAGGGACCTGGGGGCGATGCAGCCCCAAAAAGAGGGGGTATCCTTTGTTAAAAGGTAGGGGAAAATGTTTTTGGCATATATTTTTTTATTTTTTTTGCAAGATCTTTAACTTTAAAAAACAATCCTTGTAGTGGGAACCCAACCCCTTTTAAAACACTGCTCACCTTTTTTGGTTGTGCTACTAGGAAAGGGTCAAAACTTTTCAGCGTTTAAAAGGGAAAGTCACATAGTTTTTTGCCCCCCCTTTTGAGGGGCGCACAAGTAGTAAAAGACCTGCTGTTTCCCGCGCTGTGTCCCTTAAATTTTGTAAGATGCTGGAGTTTTGAAACATTTACCCCTCAAATCTATTCATGAGCAGTTTTACCCCGCCCACCAAAGGCTAGCCCCCCCACTGACAGGTTTTTTCACATGTTTCTACCTATTCAAAAATAATAGGGTTTAAACAAATTGAAGTGGGGGTGGCTAGCCTCAGGTGGGGGGGGGGTTTTTAAAAAAAAAGACTCTTTCATGGGGCCTTTTTTTCTGGCTGAAAACTGGGAGATTTGAGCGTAATGCTCCCGAAAAATCCAGCATCTTTCAGAAAAGGGGGCACAGCCGGAAACAAACATGTCTACACCCAGCCTTTTTGCTTTTCCCAGGGAAGGGGGGGAAATCCCGTGACAGGTTCTCTTTAACTCCTCAGAGCCAATAGTTAGGAGCCACAGATCCTCTTCAATGTCGCTCAGTTGTGGTATCGGGAACATACAGGTTGATGGAAGAAAAGAATATTTTAAAGAACAAGAAAATATTTTAAAGCATTTTCACTACTGTCTGATTCTTCATTTTTTATTTTTTTAGAGCTAAACACTCTTTTAGTTCAAATGCATAAACTTTCTCCAAAGCAAGAGTTTTTTAGGATACTTTTTCCCTTCAAAACTTACTTAAATAAAATTAGCCTGTGCCAATGAATTTCAAATTCTCTGTACAGTTTTTTCTTATGCGTACAGGACATTCTCTTTCCAAAGTCTATGGTGACCACTCTGAATATGTATATAACTAAGCTGCATAATACTTTGCAATACAGGGAGTCCTCGATTACACCGTTCCCACTTACATTTTTTTTCCCCTAGTTTCAAACGGAGACTTTTTTGGGGGATGCTGGCACTTGTAGTTCTATGTTTCACAGGGAATGTTACTGTGGAAAAGACAAATTTTCCCGCATTCCACAGCAGCAAAAAGGGTTTAAAATGAGGTTTAAAACTTTCTAAACAGGGGCACGACAGCAAAACAAAATTTTTAAAAACCCTTCCCCGGGACTTTTCCCAAAAATAAAAAAGGGAAAAATTTTTCTGGGTTTACTTTAATTTCTTTACCTTTCCAAAATTACATACGAATTCAACTTAAAACAAACCAAAAGTCCCCAAACCCGGTTTATAACCCGGGGGCCCGCCTGTATAAGCTTTCCCAATGAAAACCCCTGAAAATCCCAAAAAAATCGAATGGGGGGATTCTTTTGTTAGTTGGGCAAAATTTTATTTAAAACCCATTTTTAACCAGGGAAATCTTTATCAAGAGATAAAGTATATTTGGATAAATTATATATACTAGTTTGTTTTAAATTCTTACCTCGGAGATTTTCATAAATAGATTTAACAATGAAAAAAAATCTTTTAAAGGAAAAGCCTTTGGGGTGTGAAAAACTATGCACCCCTTTTACCCCTTATGTGTCATTATTAAATTCTAACATCTCTCATGAATTGAACATCTCTTTGAATTCTAAAAAAGATATTGAAATTTCTTCAATTCAACTGATATTTTAAATAAAAGGTCTTCACTTCATTCTTTATAATAACTGATTTTCTATGTGATGGCATAAGCCAGCGCGACCTGTGGCACAGCAAGGGGCACACAGGTCGCGCTGGCTTATGCCAACGTTTTTATGGGGACTTTTGAGTCCGAATATATTTATTGGGCGACATGTCTGAATGGGGCTGCGTCAGTTCATACAAATAAAATCTGTCGTAGCTCTGTTCTATAGATGTATGAACAGTCCTACTACAAACTTTGGTGCAATCGGGATTTTCAAAAATCCCCATATACTTATATGGGATCTGTCATGGGTCTTTGATTCTGTGGAAGTGATAGATAAAATCCCCATAGACTTATATGGGTTTAGTCACTCGCACATCTTTGTAACAAATCAGGGAGTTTGTTTGAAATTTGAACTAGCCTATCAGCTTGTATTTTTTAGTTCCCATAGAATAACAAAGGGTTCGTCACCTATAATGTTATTGGAAGGTATCCAGCCAATACACTTTCTATTTTGTTCCCACAGAACATCATAGGGTTTGTCACTTCTAATCCTATTGAAAGATATCCAGACAATCAACTCTTTATTTTACTCCCATTGAATAATATGGGTTTCGTTGTTCATAATATTGCACAAAATCAACCAATCCTTTTCCTAGTTCGGCCCCCATAGAATATAATGGCTATAGCCGTTTTAATTCTGATTGGATAATTTGACAATCATTGAACTATCAGCTGTACATTTAAATTGGGAGTATTCACGTTATTTGGTTAACTCCTGAAGTAGCAGCGGTGAGGCGAGAAACGCGTTGAGTTTAGTCTAATAGAAGGGTAAATACTTCTTTCATGTTGATCTTAAATAAATCAAGATTAGCACTTAGACACCGCCCCATTGTGGGTGTTCTTTCAGCGAGCGCCAAGACCTTGCCTTTTGTTCTATTAACCTATAAGGGGATGTTCACACAGCATTTTTGTACACTTATTTTGGAGTGTATTGCGGGCCCAATTCGCCCCAAATTAAGCCTCCAATTGCCTTTAGAATATTTCCTATTGACTGCCATGTAAAACTGGCTTTTTTTTACTCCAGTAAAAAATACCTAAGTATAGAGACGGAGAAATCTGCCTTCGGCAGTCCACGGTTGTTTCCTTGTTGAAATCCCAGGATTGCCTGCATGGAGTTTTCAACAAGAATACAACGCGTATTTCGGAGCGAACAGTGTCCGTGCTGAAAATAGTCTGTGTGAGCATCCCCTAAGTCTATACCTCTATGGTGTTCTCTTCAAGGAGAAACTTTACCCCCATAGTGTAGCATGTGGTATGATCCACAGTGTCGGGAAACCTGTGCTGTATGCTATGCTATTACACTGTGTATGCTGAATGTAATATTTATTGCTTCATAGCCTGCACTGTATTACAGTACACTGCATGTATGGTTACGACGACTGATTTCATATAAAGTATTGTCAGTGTAATAGTACATATAGTAAAGTGATCCAATACTCCAAAAGAAATTGTTCTTGTACTAGGAACTTTCACTGACTACCCAAGACATTATGACTGTTCCCAGTTAAAAGTTTATCTGTGCCCATTAGATCTGATTGGTGCTAATCATACATTCTGTAAAGCTCAAATCATAGATAATTGAGGACTAAGAGAAAGATGGCTCTTCCGCGATTTCTTGTGAATTTGCAATGTAGTTTTCATCATAGGACACATAATCTGTTGGACAATCCAAACCACACGCGATGTGTTTTTCATTGAAAATGTCATCACTAGAAGTAGGGAGAGCACCATAGATGGCGGGATAGATTCCATTCAATGAGATTTCTTTCTCAACCAGTGGATTAGACCAGGACATGAAGCTACAGGGCTCAGGGGTGATAAAGATGTCTTCTTCAGAGAGTGGACATTCCAGCTTTACGGGGGATACAACTTCTTTCTGAACATATAATACAGTGGTATTGTACAGGTCTATGTCTGGGGGGAAGCTGGGCTTTTCTCCTTTCTTATTTTCCTTACATTTATTTGGATATTTAGTCCAATCCTGAGAAACAAGAAAGCTAGTAATTAGTTTAGGTTCTTAAAAGGGTTCTCCAGAAAGGACATTAATTACCTGAGCTTTAGAAATCCCTATGCAGTGAACCCCCTCTAGTACAGGATGAGTCAAAAGTCCCAGAACACCCTTTAATTTCAGAAACAAAAAGGAAAATGACACATCTGAATACCCCAGCAAGTAATGGGTGAAGGGCAAGATGGTTGCCATCTTGAAAGCCGCCATATTGAATCAAGGGCAAGTTTTTCCAATGCGAAGGTAGTCATGGAGCATATCAAAGAAGACCAGAATTGTCTCAGAAATCAATTGTCGCAATCAGGTTTGCAATATCTCCTGTGGTTCAAAAGTTATCAACAACGAAAGTTGTAACAACAACAGCTATTTGATGTGTTCAATGTGTTGTCCCTGGTGGTGAACTCATAGCTGGATCCAATCGTTATGGACCTGCATGAGAACTTTCTGTGTTAACTTTTGAACCACTGAGATTAGAGTGTCAGAGTGTCATCAGCAGGTTGCAACAGAAATACAGAGAGACTGGAAGAGTCACAGAAAGGCAAAGAAGTGGACGTCCTTTGGTTCCATCACACACTGACGACCTCTTCATTGTAAACAATGCCTCGCAGAACTGGATGATGAATGCCCCACAACTCCAGGCACGTTTAACTCCTTAACGACCGCCCACTGTTTTTTGACGGCGGGCATTTCAGCGGCGGGACCTGGAGTCTGTGTAAGAAGCCAGTGATCAGGACAGCCTGACACAGATTATAATGTATTAGTGTATATGAATATGCTAATAAATTAATAAGTGTGAAAAAGTAAAACAGTTCTACCTTCATGGGATTTTTTTTAAAAAAGTAAAAAAAATAAAGTGTAAAAAAAAGAATAAAAAAATTAATAATATAAATATTTAATAAAAAATAATTGTCCATACATTACACACACAAAAAAACCTACACATATTAGGTACCCACACGACCATAATAACCTGTAGAATTAAACTAACAAGTTATAAAGTGTGAAATGTGAATGGTGTAAAAAAACCCAAAAATGTACAATTTAAAAAAAAATAAAAAATTGGCAATTATTAATAAGTGAAATTAAACTATTCCCCCATAAAGTACAACTTGTCTCGAATAAAACGAGGCAAAAACGAAAAAAAATGTTCTGGTCATTTACTACTTTTCAGGCGTTCGGCTTAAGGAGTTAAGGAAGGTGAGACACAACCAAGTGGTTGTCCAGCACTCAGACCACGCTGATGTAAATGGTTATTTATGGTCTGACGTGACACTTGGTTGCTTCTCTCTCAGAAAAAAAATCGAAAGTAATACAACTTAATAATTAATAATCAAATTACCTGGAAATTTCCATTATGTATCTGATACAGAGGATAAAAAAAATCAGCCGCTGTTGGAATTTTCTTCAAAAAAGAGACATTTATTCTGAAATATATAAAGAAAATGTATCATGTGAGATGAGCAGTAAATGAATGGACATTTCATGATATTTGATTCAAGCTTCTTGCTGTGACTAGTAGTCTCCCCTTACAGTCTGTACTATATGAAGCAAAATACTAATATAATAAAGGGTTAGCATCAGAAAAATATGGCCGCTTTTTGACAAAACAGCGTCACTCTCTGTAATAGACAACCATTTGTCCTCAGTTATTCCTTCTAGAAATGTATTGCTGAATCAGTCAGCTGGGTGTTACCGTTCCAGTGTTCAAAAGGGCATTTCCCTGCACACACTGACTGTCTGCACTGATTGGACAATGTAAGGCTGTGAGATAAACCCCTCCTATTTGGTACCACCCATCTGACAGATTCAGCCATACATTTCTAGGAAGAATAACTGAAGAAATACCAAAGATAGGGGCCTAAGAAATTGTTATTTCACAGGGAACACACTATTTACTAAAACAGACATGTCAGGAGATGTCACCGGTCTTCATTAATCTTTTATGGGGCACCTTCATCCACTACTCTGGTATCTGTCTCCCAGCTGTGTATATGAGTCTCATAGTCCCATAGTCCGGCACTACCTCAAACCACTGTGGTGCCTGTTGTTTCTCACAAGTGTAAAAATTATATCTTCAACTGCATACACATATTTGAGATGCAAAATTCAACTCTATTATCCGCTATATTAGTCACAGTGCACAAAATTTGTTTCATGATCCGGGTGAACATCACACAAAATTTTTTTCAGAAAAAAAAAAGCATTTTCCCAAATGTTTTCAGTCCCGAAACCTTTAAAAAAAGGTATTTCTCAGGAATCAGAATTGTCCACAGGATAAACACCCAGTCGGCTGTGTATAGGAGGATGGATGAATGGTGGCACATGATTACTAGAAATATGACTATGAAAAGGAGAAAGGGACAAAATTACATTAAAACCAAATTCATCAGTTAAAGGAGTTGTCTCACTACACTGATTCATCTTACCTCAGTCCTGTTTTCTTGGTTTCATTTTGAATTCAGGGGCGTGTTTACTGGCTTCTACTAGACTGCAGTAGAAGCCAGGTCTGCAGCTATAGCAACCAGTGCTGGCAGCCTATCAGGAGAGATCACACAGGTCTGTAGCTATAGCGACCTGAGGAGCTGATGCAGTCCATACAAGAAATGATATCTCAGAATAGGAAAGACACTATTAATGGACACATATTGCAAAGTGACTTGTTTTTGCAAGATTTTTAACATAAAAAGCCATCCTTGTAGTGAGACAACCCCTTTAATGCCAATAGGATTCCTTGACTTAACCAACATACCCTATCCTCCTTCTCTTTGGTGTCATCAGAAACAGTCAAATGGCCCCCACAGACACTAGAACTATCCTCTTTGACCCAGAAAGGAGAGCCGCTTAGTAAGAGCAGCTCCCACTCTGGTGGTCTGAGGCCATTAAAGGGGTTGTCTCACTGCAAATATTAGCTTTCAATATGTAGGTAACAGTAAATGAAGACATTTTCCAAATAGACTGCTTTGTTTATTTTTCTTTGAGGAGATAAGGGTAAGTTCCCACGGCTTATTTTTGGGGCGCATTTTGCCACGTATTGTGAGCGTACTGCTCTTTAATACGAGCGAAATGCGCCCCAATCATTATGGTAATCCATAGTTCTCATAGAGAACTATGGATTACACCTCCTCTCCCCGCTCGTACAACACGATCGTATTGTAGGCGCGGGGAGATAAGTGGCATGTTGTTTATTCGCGCCGCGAGTAATGACAGTCTATGGGGCCGGCGGGCTGCTGGCCCCCCCCTCCCCCGCATCGCGGGAGTATGCGCCGGTCAGCATGACTCCCGAAGTCCCGGCGCAATTGCAGATTGTACTGTATGCCCCGCAATTAAGCCGTGTGAACATACCCTAAAAGTGAGTTTATCAACTCTGAGGGCTCTCAGGTTTCTCTAGGTTACTGACCTGCTCTCCCCTGCTGTTTAGCTTATCTGATAGCAGGGAAGACGTCATCACACAGGTCAGCACATAGAACTGCCAGTAGACTGAGAGCTTGAGTGTGATCTAAAAAACAAAGGAGACTAATTATGTTTGCTTACTTTAGCTCTGAAGCTTTTCTGGACTTTAGCTAAATATCTCCTGCTTTCATGTCATAGTAATTAGCAGACCTTTGAATACAGAGCTAATATGCTAATCACCCATAATCTGACCAAATTCATGAATGAAAGCTGATCTGTGAAACGTGGTGAGACAACCCCCTTAATGTCTTACATGATCAGCCATTCCTTTGAATGACTTTCATGTAATACTAAAGTTTCCCATGTGTTGGGCTCTGAAGCGGAAATATATGGCTAAAAGCCGAATCCCCAGGCAAACACAGCTCATTGTTGGGACAGCTGATTTTGGAGAAGGGATTTCCTTAGAAAAAAAAAATGCCCCTACAATAAACCAAAGTGCGTTCACTCCTGTTGTAATGCCTGGGATGATTTAGCATTTTCTTACCTACCTTATTAATAGGTTCGAGCGTAAAGCCAGAAACAAAAAAATAAGTGTAACTGTGAGTAGAGTGACTATAGAGATGATGTGGATGAGGTCCTGGTTTTGTCCTTCTGTTTCTAAAGAAATAAAGCAAAAAATTCTACTAATAATAATCTAAATAATAATATAAGACACTACAAAAAATTGTATTATCAGAAATAGAAACATACACATTATATCGCTAGGTAATTTAGCTTGTTTTAATAGTACTTGACAAAGGTCAATACATATTTTCCATTCCTTTAAAAGAATATACTTAAAGGGGTGTTCCTACTATAGACTTTGATGGCATATTAATAGGATATGCCACCAAAGTCTGGTAGGTGCAGGTCCCAGAGGTGTGGCAAGCACCTATCTCAAGAAATGTTTTAAAGCCATAGTAATCCTAGTGTATGGAAACTTTTGACTTTGCAGAAAGTAATAAAAATGCCTTAAAAATTCTCTCTCTCATTATTCTGGCATTTGGCAAATATAAATAATTTTGGTTCCTAATTGACCTAAAACGGGGAAGGTTTATTCTGATTTCATGTCAGATAGTGAGAAAAACCTGCAGATGGGGCTTTTTATATAGTGTATGGAAACTTCTGGTTTCAACTGTATGTAAGAGTGTTATGTGCCAAAATTTATCTCAGTCATGGTATGGATTTGTACGACAGTTTTGAGTGAAATTTTGGCGTATTTTTACTGCACTTTTGGCACATTCAAAAGTATCATGTCTGGTACAGAATGCAGCAAATTTTGACATAGGACTGTTTATACATCTATGAACAACAGGGCTACGACAGTTTCTTGGCTCAAAATTTGTCAGAAAACTGGTGCAGCCCCGTTCATACATGTTGCCCTAAATTTTTAGTCTTTGCATATTATCTTTTATTTACTGTATGATGCGAACATATTCAGAAGATCTCTGCTTTAATGTCTCCTGTTTTCCCTGCACATTGCTGCTCCTGGCAACTTGGATATACAGGGAACTGAAGTTTTGGACTGGGGTACCCGGGGCCCACCAGTGGAGCTGACTCGTGGGGCCCACCCTACAGCTACTGAGAATGTCTGCACATACTGCACATGACTCTGGTACTCTGCCTTTTGCCTCTCTTTCTCTGCCTTCCTCAGGGGCTCGCTATACCTAGGGTGCCACCATGGGTTTCCCCTGCTATCTTATACACCAGCCTGGGAAACTGAACTCAGGCCCATTCACTTTGGCAAGGGACTGCTGTGCAGGGGAAAAATAGTAAAGGGGTTGCAATCAGTGGGGGGCACATAGGTCCCACCACACATATCATAAAGTGAGGGCGTTTCCTAACAATGTGCCATCAACTTTTGAAATAAGAAAGCTTCTTTAGAGACGAACTGTGACCTCTCCTGTGACTTGTCTGCGCTAGTAAATCATTGAGTTCTCTGTGAAGCCACAATTCTGGAGCCTCTTCTATTAACGCTCTATGTTGTGCTGTTCCTCTGTTATTCCTCCTAGAAACATATGACTGAATCTGTCAGATGGGTGTTACCATTCCAGTTTAAAAAGGAACATCTCCCCAACTGGTAACACCCAGCTGACAGATTCAGTAATGAATTTCTTGGATGAATAAGGTGGGAACAGCACAGAGTTATAAGAGAAGATGTTCTGGAATGCTTATCTCATAAGGAACACAAGGATTTACTAAAACAGACCTGTCACAGGTCTTCTTTAAATACAGCCCTAATACAAAGGTGATAGTGAAATGAAAAGTGTATTGCAACCTTAGTTCACAATATAGAAGTAACTGAGCGGCACTCACCAATCTTCTTCTTATAGCCTTTATTAAATAAAATCCATCAGGAGACGAGCACAAAGTTCATGGCCTACGGCCGTTTTGCGTAGCACAGCGCTTTTTCAAGGCATGCTGGGAGACCGCGCAGCTGCGCTATTTAACTCTCCCGTGATACCCTTAACATCCCGGTACCTTCTAACACAATAATACTAATTAAAAAGACAATCATAAAAACCCTGATAAATCATTCCTTTCATTTAATCCTAATGGACCCGAAGCCTCTGTTTTCAAAATCCAAAATCCTCGAGGTGAAGTTTGATAGACACACTAAATTATTGCAATGTGAATGTAAGTGGATTTTGAAAACAGAGGCTTTGGGTCCGTTAGGATTAAATGAAATAATAATAATAATAATAATCTTTATTTATATAGCGCCAACATATACTGCAACACTTTACAATATAGAGGGAATAAGCACAGATAAACCAGACATTACATTATACAAAAGCTACGTACAAATCAGACACGAGGTGTGAGGAACCTGCTCGCAAGAGCTTACAATCTATTAGGGTGTATGGGTTGAAACAAAGGGTTGAAAGTGCTTGGTTTACATGATGCTCCAGCCATGTTTCATAAATATGGGGTAGTATACATAAAAGTGGATGAACCTGCCACTGCCAGACCGTACATCTATATATAGATAAGTGCCTCTGAATGCCCAAGTGCAGGAAGTGACGAATGTGTGACAGAATTTGGAGGGATAACAGTTAGGGATCTTGGTGGGCTTGTCTAAGAAGATGGGTTTTCAAAGCACCCTTAAAACTGCGAGGGTTGTGAGTGTGCCTGATCACATGGGGTAACATGTTCCAGAGAACTGGTGCAGCACGTGCGAAATCTTGTAGACGGGCATGGGAGGTTCGGATGAGTGAGGTGTGTAGTCTCAGATCAGTAGCAGAGCGGAGAGCCCGGGTAGGGTGGTAGACAGAGATGAGGGAGGAGATGAAGGGGGGTGCACCACTGTGGAGAGCTTTATGGGTGAGAGTGATTAGTTTCTGTTGTATTCTGTACTGAATAGGTAGCCATTGCAGAGACTGACACAGGGTAGAGGCATCAGTATAGCGGCTGGAAAGAAAGACAAGCCTGGCTGCTGCATTCAGGACAGATTGGAGAGGGGAGAGTTTACAGAGAGGGAGACCGATAAGCAGGGAGTTACAGTAGTCAAGACGAGAAAGAATAAGAGCAGTAATGAGAGTTTGAGTTGTTTCCACAGTGAGAAACGGACGGATTCTGGAGATGTTCTTGAGGTGCAGGTGACAGGAGCGGGCAAGGGATTGGATATATGGGGTGAAGGACAGATCCGAGTCTAGTATAACCCCCAGACAGCGGGCCTGATGCCTAGGAGAAATGGTGGTGCCACACACACACACAGAGATAGCAGGATGGGGGTTGGTTAGTAGACGGTGGGATGACAAGAAGTTCAGTCTTAGTGAGGTTTAGTTTAAGATACAGGGAGGACATGATGTCAGAGACAGCGGCCAGACAGTCACTGGTGTTTTGTAGCAGAGCGGGAGTGATGTCTCGGGATGAGGTGTATAGTTGAGTGTCATCAGTGTAGAGATGGTACTGGAAGCCAAATCAGCTGATGGTTTGTCCAATGGGGGCTGTGTAGATTGAAAAGAGGAGAGGACTAAGAACTGATCCCTGTGGAACCCCGACAGCAAGAGGAAGAGGAGAGGAGGTAGAACTTGCAAATGAAGGAGCGGTCAGAGAGGTAGGAAGAGAACCAAGAGAGAGCGGTGTCCTGGATACCGATGGCGCTGAGCATGTTGAGGAGAAGGTGGTGATCAACAATGTCAAATGCAGCAGAGAGATCCAAGAGAAGCAGCAACGAGTAGTTACCCTGAGATTTTGCTGTTAGGAGGTCATTAGAGACTTTTGCCAGAGCAGTTTCCGTGGAGTGTAGGGTGCGGAAACCTGATTGCAGAGGGTCGAGAAGAGAGTTAGTAGAGAGAGATAGCGGATTAGGCGAGAGTAGACCAAGCGTTCCAGGAGTTTAGAGATGAAGGGCAGGTTAGAGACTGGTCGGTAGTTAGTAGCGCAGGACGGGTCCAGGGAGGGCTTTTTCAGGAAGGGGGGTTATAATATCGTTTTTAAAGGAGTATGGGAAGATACCAGTGGAGAGAGAGAGGTTACAAATTGTAGTGAGGTGAGAGAGGACAGCTGGAGAAATAGACTGGACAAGGTGGGAGGGAATGGGGTCACTAGAGCAGGTGGTGGAGCGCGCAGACAGCAGAAGCCTTGATACTTCTTCTTCTGATGTCGGGTCAAAGGTTGAAAGCAGATTAGAGGACGTGCGGGGAGGGACAGGATGGATTCTGCTTGGTGTTTGTGATAAGATGTCATGCCGGATACTGTCAATTTTGTCTTTGAAGTGAGTGGCCAGGTCTTCAGCACAGAGGTCAGTGACCGGGGTCTGAGCTTTAGGCCTGAGGAGGGAGTGGAAAGTGTCAAACAGACGTTTAGGGTTGTTGTGTAATGTGGAGATGAGGGAGGTGAAATATTTTTGTTTGGCGCAGTGAAGGGCAGTGTGATAAGTCCTGAGCATGAATTTGTAGTGGAGAAAGTCTGCAGGTAGCTTCGACTTTCTCCACAGCCGCTCAGCACACCTGGAACATCGCTGCAGATGGCGAGTCTGAGGTGTGTGCCAAGGCTGCGGGCGTCTGACTCTGGTGGTGCGGTGTGTGAGTGGTGCCAATATGTCCAGGGTGGTTGTGAGAGTTTCATTGTAATGTTTGACGGCCTGGTCAGGACAGGAGAGGGAGGAGATTGGGGGCAGTGAGGACTGTATGGTGTCAATAAGTTCCTCAGTGTTTATTGAGCGGAGATTTCGGAAAGGGTGATGGGTAGGTGTGTCCAGAGAAGGCTGAGAGTTAGCAAAAGTGAAGGAAATAAGGTTGTGATCAGAGAGAGCCAAAGGAGAGTTGCTAAGATTAGAAATAGAGCAGAGGCGACAGAAGACCAGATCAAGAGAGTTCCCATCCTTGTGAGTTGGAGAGTCTATAAGTTGCGAGAGGCCAAGGGAAGAGGTTAGTGAAAGAAGACAAGAGGCAGAAGGAGACATAGGGTTGTCAATGGGGATGTTGAAATCACCCATGATGAGAGTGGGTATTTCAGTAGAGAGGAAGTGTGGGAGCCAGGCAGCAAAATGATCCAGAAACTGGCAGGGTGAGCCGGGGGGTCTGTACACAACCGCGACTCTGAGAGAAAATGGCCGGAAGAGTCTGAGGGTGTGGACCTCAAAGGAGGGGAAAGTGAGGGAGGGTGCAGGGGGAATGACCTGGTAGGTGCAGTGTGGAGAGAGAAGTATGCCAACTCCTCCACCCGGTCTGTTCTCAGGTCTGGGGGTGTGGGTGAAGTGTAGGCCGCCGTAGGTGAGAGCGGCGAGGGAAGCAGTGTCTGATTGCTGGAGCCAAGTTTCTGTGAGAGCTAGGAGATTGAGGGAGTTAGAAAGGAACAGGTCATGGACAGCAGTGAGTTTATTACCGACGGATCGGGCATTCCACAAAGCACATTTAAACGGAACAGGAAAAGACGTACAGCGAATAGCAAGCAGGTTAGTAGGGTTCCTGTGGGAGGAAAAGGAGGAGGTGGGATAAGAGGGAAAGGAAGGTGGACCGGGGTTGGGAGAGATGTCCCCTGCAGCGAGAAGCAGGAGAATGAAAAGTGACCGCAGATGGTTCAGTGATGAATATGATCGGCGTTTGTGCTGCACCATGAAAAAGGGTGGTTTGGGGTAGTTAAAGTGAGTAAGTAGTGTATGGGATGCGTGCATGGGAGAGGGAAGGAGAGAGGAGCTAATGTGGACAGAGTTGCTTGGAGGCATGACTGGGCGGTAGGACAGGAGGTAAAAAGCAGCAAGATAGATAGCTATAGTAAGCATGGTGACTAAGCTGTAGGTTTGTAAACTTACAATATGTTTCTGCCCCTTCTGCCCACTTCGGTCACAATTCGGTCAAAATTCATCAATATCACTTCAAAAATGCTGTCACTTAAGAAATAACATGAAAGGAATGATTTATCAGGGTTTTTATGATGTTATTTTTAAGAAGTATATTATTGTGTTAAAAGGTTCCGGGATGTAAAGGGTATCACGGGAGAGTTAATAGCGCAGCCGCGCTGTCTCCCGGCATGCCATGAGAAAGCGTTGTGTCGCGCGAAACGGCCGTAGGCCACGAACTTTGTGCTCGTCTCCTGATGGATTTTATTTAATAAAGGCTATAAGAAGAAGATTGGTGAGTGCCGCTCAGATTCTTCTATATTGTGAAATACTGCATGAACTATTCTATTTAGAGCTGAGCACCACTACTTTCTTATGGAACTGATGGTGAATTGGTTAATGGATTGAACATATGTTTGTTTTGAGCCATACTGCTGGGATCGGTGCCGCCTTGTTTGTCTCTTTTCTATTGGATATTGTAGCCTTGCCCCATAGGAGAAATGGTCTGAGCTACAATAACAGACGGGACCTATGAAAGAGAGTGGTGCTGTTTTTGTAAGAAAGTAACCAAGTTTTTCTTATACGATATTATATGTATATCTTAGGCCCTAAAAAACGGATCCAACACGCAGCTGTATGTTTGGATGTGTGTTGGAAACAAGCAGGATCACACCCTATAGTTTATTATAGGGCTCCTGCTGCGTCTTTCAGACCAAGAACTGACATGTCAATTCTTTGAAGGGATAAGAAAGACGGATCCGAAAGACGCAATGAGACATGCATCAGCGACAACTCATGTGAACGCCGATGCGTGTTTCATAGTAAAAGCAATGTAAATCACACTGCTATTTATTAGATGTGTGTTTGGGTCCGTTTAGAGTCCGACAGACGGATCTAAACACGCAGCTAAAAGCGTCTGTTCACATGGACCCAACACGCCGTGAGAACATACCCTTATATATTTGTATTGTGCCTCACCAAGTACAGTGTCATGATTGTGCCCGACAGACTCCTGGCTTTTGGCTCTGGTCGCCGGCCACGGCCGGTACGACGAAGACTGTGGTTTTTAACTTAATTCTGTGTATTTCCACTACGTGTGTGAACTCCGTCCTGTAGCTCTGGTTGCTTAATTGATTCCTGGCCAACGCCCGTGGCCGGAGTCTTTCAGCACACTTTTAGTTAACTTGGTTCCTTTTTGATTGCCAGCTTTGATCTCCTATCTAGTCTTGTGTTCCTTCTACCTATTGCCTCAGTTCTCTCTGGTTCCCTATATTTAGGATTAATTTGCCTTTCTGCCTTGCCTGCTTTTAATTTATCCTCTACCTATAGTTCGCCTGTGTTTCCTATTTGATTAGTCTGTATTCTTTGACTCTTGCTTGGACCCTGGTTACTCTCTTGCCTTCCGTTTCTGTACTGCCCTGCCCGTTCGTTGCTGACTTGGCCTGCCTGACTTCCCCTGTTTGTTCTGTGTTTGTTCGTCTACGTCTCGTGTCTCACTTGGCTCACAGTAGAGCTTAGTCTTCTGGTTGGGGCCGACCTAGTAAAGAGTCATGTACCCCAAAAGGCAGGGACAGAGGTTGGGACCAGCGTCAGGGCCTCACTCTGTCTGTGTCTTCGTGTGTGCCCATGACAGGTCCTTACATACAGACTGTAAGTGGCGAAAAGTTCAAAATAGAAACCGCAGCAAGAACCCTGTCTTCCAAAGATGAACTGGACAGGGTGTCCCCTGAAGGGCCAGTATACATTGAAGCCACAGGAGCATTTTGATAATAGATTGTAGACAGTGGGCTCTACTTTGTCATTGTCTGCTGTCTAGAATTTCAAATTACTGCCATTATTTTCTTTTTAAGAGAAAGTCAACTTTAAAGCTAAATTTTTTATAGCACAATAATTTAAAGGGGTTTCATGGACCTGTATAATAGGGTCTGCTCATTTCCTCAGCATTGTCGTCTATTGCCTGTGACTGATACTGCAGCTCATTCCTGAGGCTGTTCCTGATGTTTGTTTTAGTAAATCCTTGTGTTCCCTGTGAAATAACAATTTTGGAGCCTCTTCTCTTATAACTCTGTGTTGTGCTGTTCCTCCGTTATTCCTTCTAGAAGTGTATTTACAGGGAACACAGGGATTTACTAAAGCAGACCTATCAGGAGAGGTCACAGGTTCGTGTACATGAATAATACTGAGCTGCAATGGCAAACACATCCCATGGAGTGGCGCTGTTACTGGGAAAAAAATGCACCTTTTACTCTCGGACAACCTTACAGAAAAAAAATAATTCTGTTTAGAAAATGGGGATACCAGGTTTATGAATCTTAAGCTCTGAACTCCACTCGCTCCATTGACTTTTATAGCCCCATTTTTCTTCTGTCATACAGCGAAGTTTAATATAGTTGACGCCTTCACCAAACTCTGACAACATCATCTCCACATATTGGTCATAGATAGTTTTGGTTATAGTCTCCTGCAACAAGGTAAATAGAGAAATCAGTTATCACCAGTATTAAATACATCATAACATATCAATGAAAATTGTCCTCTTCACCATAGACGTGTTGCTGAGGACCCCTTAGTCCTTCCACACTATTACGGCAGTGGTTAGGTGAACTTCATGAACCTCATGCTACTTCAATCCGCTTCACAGTGAATCAGTGGATTTCCTGCATTACAAGTTCCTACTCCAAACCTACATCTCAAACCAACTGATTTCACCTCTCTTATCTCCTCACTATTTTCTAATCCAAAATGAGTATTTGATACTGTTCACTCCATGCTTACTCCTAAAGTGCAGGAACCTATCACAGAACTCTGCTGAGTACTTGGTGGAGTTAAAATAGACAAAATCCAGTATGATATTATCTTCCAATTCCCAAGTAGCATTGATCCACTTCACTCCCTCATCTCATCTTGGTCAGAAGTCTACAGGTTCTTCTCTTCTTCTTGCCATACTACCTGCATTAGTGATCCTATTCTGTCTCATCCCGTCCTCTCTCCTTCCCTGCCTGTCATTACTCACCTAACTAAAATATTTAGCCTCTCCCCTTCTCTAAAAATCATCTCTGGACCCGTCCTATGGACCTGTCTTCAAAATCCCTTTCATCTCTAGGCTCCTGGAATGCTTGGTCTCCTGTCACTTAACCCGCTGTCTCTTTGTCTTCTCAGCAGGACTGGGACAAGATATTCTGGTGCCCTAGATAAAGACACAGCATCCCTCAGTGGAAAATTCAGCCCACTCCATACCTGCTTCCTGCCCCTTTTCCATCTGGGATGACCTACCCGTCGTCCCGACCCTTCTACAGTTTGGTTTCCACACTATGTTCTCTCCAGAAACTGTCCTTTCTAAAGGACCAAATAATCTCCTAATATCAAAATACAATGGCCACTACGTTCTACTGATTCCTCAGAATCATTTGACGTTTCAGACCTCCCACTGCTACTCAGCATGCTCCACTCTATTGGCCTCCATGGCTCTCTTTTTTGGTTTTCTTTCATCCTCTCTGTCCACTCGTTCAGTGCATCATGGCTTTTTCTTCACCCTTTTCCTTCCCTATTGGGATCAGACCTAGGTCCTCTTCTGTTTTCTCTCTACTCAACCTATTGGACAAGCTATCAGCAGATATCATTCTGACGTTGATTAAGAACTCCCTGACAGCTTGACTCTTCGTTTTATTCTTCCCCACTTTCCAAGCGCTACAACATTTACTTTTCCTACCTACATAGACATATGAGGTATGTGTTTTTTGTGGGACAAGATGTACTTTTTAATGGTGTCATTGACCGTACCATAGAATATACTGGTGAACTGAAAAAAAAATTCTAAGTGAGATGAAGTGTGAAAAAAAAAACGCATTTCTACCACGTTTGCGGGGGTTTTGTTTTTTGTTCACTCTTTGGTATAGATGATGTATTATCTGGATTCTGCAGGTTGATATGATTTCAGGGATACCAAGTATGTAGGGTTTTCATTATGTTTTAGTACAAACATTTTCTTTTCTTATCTTTGCACTGTAGCGCCATTTTCTGCAAACAATTACTTTTTTTGTTTTTTTGCGGGCTGAAGTGTAGTTTTTATTGGTAGCATTTTGGGATACATGCAACTTCTTGATCACTTTTTTTTCTCTAATGTTTAGGGGGAGATGAAATGACCAAATAAAACGCAATTTTGGATTTCGGAATTTTTTTTCTTCTACTATGTTCAGCGTACGGGATAAATGATGTTATATTTTAATAGATCTGATTTTTACAGACATGGATATAACAATTAAGGGCGACATTTTCCAACATGCCAACGCCAGTTTTTTGGTCTATATTGCGCTAAAACCACTTTTGACGCCACTAGGCGCATTATATGCCGGGAACGACACATTGTAATGCGCCTAAAAATGATGTGCTGTGCGCCTCCATAACGGAATGTGCCTATTGAGGCACATAGCACATCATTACAAGTGTATATGTGTTAGGCGCTTTTCACATTTTACAAGTGTTTGTTAGGTGCATTTCATATACTTGTAATGATAAGCTATGCGCCTCTGTGCGCGATGTGCCTCAATAGGCGCATTACATACTCTACCAATGAAATGCTTTGTGCTGCGATTTGCGCAAATCGTGGCACATAGCATATCATTAGAAGCATATGTAATGCCCCTATCAAGGCACATCACGCACGGAGGCGCATAGCTTATCATTACAAGTATATGAAATGCGTCTAAAAACTGACCTATTTTTGGACATCTCGCCCTAAGTGTACTTTTTTATTTTATTATTAGTAAAATGGCAAAAGGGGCAATTTGAACTTTTAGTTTTTTATTATTTTTTAAACTTTAAAACATTTTTGTTTGTTACTTTTATATTTAGTCTCCCTAGTGTACTTCTTGACCACTAGGGGGCTCAATCGCTTGTTCAACCTTCTGCATTACAGGAAGTCCTCGACTTACACCGTTCCGACTTACATCCGTCCCCTAGTTACAAACTGAGACTTATGGGGCATGCTGGCACTTGTAGTTCTATGTTCCACAGCAGATAGTAGCTGTGGAATGACAAGTTCCAGCATGCCACAGAAGCTCATGAGGTGAAAATGAGGTCAAATCTTCTTTACAGGGTTACAGACAGCAAAACAAATGTACATACAAATTCAACTTAAAGGGGTTGTCTCACTATGAAGACCAAAAAATCTAAGGATGTACGTCCTTGGTTACTATTGGCAAAGTGCTACGGTTTTAGAGAACGGGCTGGTTTACATGTGCTTAGCAACGGTGTTTGTTTACTGGTCAGGGAAGCATTCTGTCCTGCCCAGGTCGTGCACATGCAAAGGAAAGGCGGTGAAGAGGAGGGGCAGGGATGTGTGTATTGGCAGGCATGGAGGAGAAGCAGTGATAGGACTTGCAGGGGGGTTGTGTGTATTGGCAGCGACATGCAGGGACAAGAGGCAGTGAAGAGCGGGGAAGGGTGTATTGGCAGCCACAGGGATGTGTGTATTGGCAGCCACAGGGATGGAGGAGAGGCAGTGAAGAGGATACAATACACACAACCCCCTGCATGTCCTCTCACTGCTTTTCCTCCTTGCCTGCCAATACACACATCCCTGCCCCTCCTCTTCACTGCCTTTCCTTTGCAATCCATCCTTAACTCTGCTGCCCGTCTGATTCACCTCTCTCCTCGCTACTCCTCTGCCTCTCCCCTCTGCCAATCCCTTCACTGGCTTCCCATTGCCCAGCGAATCCAGTTCAAGTTAGCAACCTTGACCTACAAGGCTCCCCATAACCATTCCCCCATACATCTCTGCTCTAATCTCCAGATATCTCCCCTCACGCAACCTCCGCTCCTCACAGGACCTTCTTCTCTGCTCTCCCCTTATCAGCTCCTCACACAACCGTCTCCAAAGACTTCTCCCGTGCTTCATCCACACTCTGGAACTCACTGCCCCAACACCTCAGACTCTCCCCCACTCTCACCAGCTTCAAAGGCAACTTGAAAACCCATTTCTTCAGGATTGCCTATAACCAACAATAACCCTGCTGTCACTACACTATCCATAACCATGTCTGACCCTGTAAGCCCTCACGGGCAGGGACCTCTCTCCTTCTGTACCAGTTGTTAGTTATTAACTTGTCACCTTTGTACTTGTTTGACCTATGTTATGTATGAAACCTGAATGTACAGCGCTCTGGAACCAAGGGCGCTCAAAAATAAATAATAATAATAATAATAATAATAATAATAATGTGCACGACCTGGGCAGGACAGAATGCTTCCCTGACCAGTAAACAAACACCGTTGCTAAAAACATGTAAACCAGCCCGTTCTCTAAAACCATAGCACTTTGCCAATAGTAACCAAGGACGTACATCCTTAGATTTTTGGTCCCCACATTTTTAACTATGATCTTCATAGTGAGACAACCCCTTTAAGAACAAACCTACAATCCCTATCCTGTTCGTAACCCGGGGACTGCCTGTATATAAATAACAGTCATAAATAATGACAGACATCCTCCTTAATCCAAAGCTCGGTGGGGGGTCTCGGCAATCTAACATTTATATTATGAAAAGCCATAGATATCCATAGTTGAAATACTACTCTAAGCTGATTAAAGACACAACTGTACCTAATGAATTATGAGGACAATTACGCTGAATGCTTAGATATCTTAGGGTGTGCTTATATATACAATATATGCAAGTGGGAAAGCACCGAGCAGCCAGACATCTCCAGGCAGTGGCACCGCTCACACTGCTAACAGTGCCTACCAGTCCCCTCACCACAATACTGCTGCCTCTCCCCTTCAAGTGGTTTTCCAGTTAGTAACAAAAGCTAATAGGAAGGTCCTGGTGCCCATAAAATAAAAAAAATCCTATGCTCCCCGTCCCCTTCCTCCGTTCCAGCGCTGGGTTGCTCCGGTCTTCTTTGTACGGTGTTGTTTTTACGGTCACGGGCCACTCATTTACATCACCATTCGGAAGTGAACAGCTCTGGACAGTCATGTAAGTAGAGGAACGTGACTGCTGCAGCTAATCATGGCTGCTGTATTGAAGTGCCTGTCTGAAAGAAAAGCACAGTAAATAGAAGACTGAAGAGACCTAGAACTGGAACAGAGGAATGGAGGAAGGTGAGTATAGGCTTTTTTTTTATATTTATGGTGCATCAGGACCTTCCTATTAGCTTTTGTTATCCTGTAAATGATTGAGCAGATCCACCTGAGTCACACTGCCCAATCATAGAGAGAACTGTGCGGCCCTACAGTTACAGCTGCACAGTCCTCTCTATCCCTCCCTGCAGTCATCCTTAGGATCAGTGCATGGAGGAACCAGAACATTTAGAACAACTAGAGGTGAATAACCACTGGACCCTGGTATGCAGCATTACCCATTTCACTGTCCTCCACCCAGGGATCCTAGCATCCTATGTGACCTATGTGACAAGATATCAATATATAACCACCCTTACTGTCTAGACCACTGAGCATACTGAAATCTACCCCTTCAGCGCCCCAGACTACCTAAGGTTCTGACATTAACCTCTTCATTGCCCTAGACCACCAGTGATTCGCACATTAACATTTTACAACCCTAAATCACCTGGAATATTGACATAAACCCTTAATTGCAATAGACCACCATGGTTCCTGATATTAACCCTTCACTGCTCTAGACAACCAGGGACAGTAACCCTTTACTGCTTTAGACCACTAGGAATATTGACATTACCCCTTAGCTGCTCCAGTCCACCAGGGAGTCAGACTTTAGCCCTTTACTGCCCTAGGCCTCTACAGGTTATTTCATTAATGCTCTTATTGCTCGATAGGACCAGGTATACTAACGTTAACCACTTCACTGCCCTAGACTAAAAGGGATTCTGACATTAACTCTATCACTGCCCTAGATCACCAAGAATAGTTTATTAACCCATTGTACTGCCCAAGAACATCAGGTATTTGTAACCCTTTCACTGTCCGAAATCACCAGAGATCCTGACACAAACCTTTACTGCCATAGACTACCAGGGACGCTGGCAATAGTTCCTCCTCTGTCCTAGAGTAATTAATAGACCTATAAATACAGAGCTGATATGCTCATCACTGCCATAGAACCACCCACAGCCTGAACAAGAAGAAACTGCGTTTCGCTTTGTGAAACAGTTTGGTGAGACAACCTCTTTAAGGGAACATTGCCAGCCATATAGCTAAAGCTTACAAGAGGGCTGTAGGCTGCAGCCGTGAAGAGTAGTTACATAGTTACATAGTTAGTACGGTTGAAAAAAGACACGTGTCCATCAAGTTCAACCAAGGGCGGGTAAAATGTGGGTGAAGGGAGGGAGACGAGGACTTGAAGCCCAGCCTCCCCAATGGTGAATACCCTGAAACCCACAAGGCAAGAACCAATCTGCTCCAGGGGAGACCCCATCTCTGACCCCAGAGCCTCTACCAGCCAGGGTCCAGAATTTTACATGGCTACGTACGTATTAATATTCTTTAGTTCCAGGTAGGTATCTAAGCCTTTCTTGAAACTCTCTACAGTTCCTGCTGTGACCAGCTCCTCAGGCGGCTATTCCACAGATTCACAGTTCTTACAGTGAAGAACGCTCTTCTCCTCTGGAGATTGAATCCTTTTCTCTTTTGCCGAAGGTCACTAGGGTGAAAGTTCAGGCTGAATGAGCCTATAGGTATATAGGTATCATTTTATATAAGAGTGAAAGGACTCCTCTGATTATACTCCAGTAACAAGAAAGGTCTGCTACACACGAATACATTCTCCCCATGTATACCCTGAGCTCCCCACAAACGTTATTGAGCAATTGGACAGAAGTGTGTGCTTGTTGTATTACCCACTTGGCTTAGTGCTTCCTTCTTGAGCCGCAGTTCATAATATATTCTGGTCACTCCTCTAAACTTACTATTTCCGCTCCATGTTATGTTGTATGCCGTGCCAGTGAAATTGTACAAGAGATCAAAAGGTGGATCCAGCTTGACTGAAATAAAATATTTAAATTCAAATTATTTTTTCATTTAAAGGGCTTGTCTCATTACAGACAACGATAGCGTATCGCGAGGATATTTCGACCATGTCTGATAGATGCGGGTCCCAGAGGTGAGACCGGACCTACCGTATCTCCTAAACGGTCCCTGAAAATTTTCTGTTCTGAACATTGAGGTGGTCAGGACTCTCCTATAGACATAAATGGGAGTTTTAATTACAGAGGAGCATCGCTTCTCGGCTAAACGCAGAACTCCCATTCTAGTCTATGGAAGAGTTCCGACCACCTCTCCGTTCAGAACGGAGAAGTTTCAGGGCTCGTTTAGGAGATAGGCGTGGGTCCTAACTTTGGGAACCGCACCTATTAGACACTAATGGCATATCCGATGTAAGCTTTAAGCTTTACAAAACAAAACGTAAAAGCCACAAAATTTATGGCAAAGGGCATGTTCACACGGCGTGTTGGGTCTGTGTGAACATACGCTTTTGGATGCATGTTTGGGTCTATCTAGACGGACCCAAACACGCATCTAACAATGAGCAATGTGATTTTACACTGCTCACAATGTAAAACACGTATCGGCGTTCAGACGAGTGATCCCCGATGTGCGTCTCATTGCGTCTTTCGGACCAAGAATTGACATGACAATTCTTGGTCCGAAAGACGCAGCAGGAGCCCGATTATAAACTATAGGGTGCGATCCTGCTGCATCCAACACCATAGCTGTCTTAACAGCATTATGGGCCCCTGGGTAGAGCACTGCAGTGGGCCCTGCCCAAATAAAGGACATCACACTAGGCCATGTCTCTAGCCAACACCAAGCACACCCATATTATCACGCCACTTATGTCTGGACCCCGGCAGCCTGCAACCTATAAGACTATCTGGCAGGCCAGGGAGTCTTTGGCTTCCTTCTCCTCCATGATTTTTAACTGTTTGCACGTCCTAAAAAGATACAATTAAATAAGCAAAGCCAACCAAGATATCCAGAGTATGTTTCTTGTATTCTTGGGACATACATAGACCACCTGGGGCCCCTATACCTGTGGGGCCCCCGGGCAACTGCCTAGTGTGCCCAATGGAAAAGATGGCCCTGTCCAACACACAACCAAACATGCAGCTGCGTGTTAGATATGTGTTGGATCGGTTTAGGATCCGATCCTGCTGCATTGGCCGCCGTATGCAAATTTCGGATCCAAAACGGATCCGAAATTGGATTCAAAAACACCGTGTGAACAAGCCCTTATAAATACAGTAATAGTACTTTGCTACACTGTGTCAGTGTAAATAAGCACAACTAGTTTGTAGTGCAGAGCGAGTAGCTCTCAGATTATATTCATTAAACGTGAGGGTATATTCACACGTCAGGCTTTCCTGGTTGGAAAAATCTGACTTTTTAAAAAATTTCTCTGCAGGAATCCGAGCTGTTACCTTGGATTTCTGCCGAGAAATTTTACTTAACAGAGGTGGTATTCGCCTCTGATTTGGATGCGGGTTAGCCCCATATGATTAGGGCTAACCAGCATCACTCCTGTCGGAGCGGAATCCCATGAGGATCCACTCAAAGGAATGAATCTATATTCATGTTCATTGCACATAAAAGTCCGTCATGTGAACATTGTCTTAAACTGGCAAATTCAGCTCTGCTCCATCTTTACTTACTGTTACAGCATGGCTCAAACTCTTCAATTTCGGCGAGAATTTCTGCCGAGGACGAGTCTTTTACTTTTATGTTATAATAATCCATATTATAAATGAGCAGGTCGATTATATCACAGAAAAGGCTCTCATCGTATGCGCTGGATACAAGATTACAGCTCATGGCCTCTGTCTCATTATCAATGTCGACGAAAGTGCTGCAATGAAATTATGGAACAGTTAGGAACGAGTTAGAATCAGTGTTAGAGACTTTACAAAACAAGAGCGTTTAGGTTATGTAATCATGTTGTTTTCTTATTGGCAGAGATATTGGTATCTTTCTGTTTTGTTGCAGATGCCACTATAATTTCAAAAGTGACCAGAGAAAACGCAATCAAATTTGTTATTTTATCATTGACCAAAGCTGCAGCAAGCTGTGTTGTATTGTGGCTGTTCTGCATACAGGTGTGAACTGGTACTTATCCAATGTGCAGTTTTTTACTAGGCAGTTGTCCCTCTATTTGAAGTTTGTTTTTTTTACCAGACTGTTTACCAGACTCACAAGCAGTTTCTACTCTGTCTCCTCAGGCTGTGGGTGGTTCTATTGAGGTGATAAGCATATTAAACTTCTACACTGACAAGTACGGGAAAGCTAATCTTCATTAACCCCTTAAGCCGAACACCTGAAAAGTAGTTAATGACCAGAATTTTTTTTTAGTGTTTGCCTCCTTGCGTTTCAACAGTTGTAACTTTTTTATTTTTTTCAATGACGCAGTTGTATGAGGCCTCGTTTTATTTGAGACAAGTTGTACTTTATGGGGGAATAGTTTAAGTTCATTTATAAATAATTGCAGAATTATTTTTTTTTGTTTTTGTTTTTATTTTTTTTACACCATTCACATTTCACAATTAATAACTTGTTAGATTAATTCTACAGGTTATTACGGTCGTGTGGATACCTAATATGTGTTGTTTTTTTTGTGTGTAATATATGCACAATTATTTTTTATTAAATATTTATTTTATTTTATTATTTATTTTTTTATTCATTTTTTTTTACACTTTTTGTTTTTTTAGTTTTTTTTCCAATCCCCTGAAGGGAGAACTGTTTTACATTTGTTTTTTTCACTTAGTAATGTATTAGCATATTCATATATGCTAATAGATTATAATCTGTGTCAGTCTGACATGTGCAGTGATCAGGACAGCACACAGTCTGTCCTGGTTACTGGCTTATTGTTACACAGACAGCCCTGGGGCCACTTTAGGTCCCCAGGGCTGACTGTGCAGCCGTTCCCCGGGCTCTGTCGGGTCACCGAGTGTTCCGATCACCCGACAGAGCAGGGAAATCTGCGGTGACGATCCGCGGCAATCAAAGGGTTAAAGCACCGGGTTGCGGAGGTTCTCCCACTTTCCGGTGCTCGCAGGAGATGCTCTGGGATCAGGGCTGTGTAGTACACTCCGATGTCTGCAGCGACGCCAAAAGACGTCGCTGCAGATAAACGACCCGCACCAGCCGACATCATAAGTCGGTGGGCGGTCGTTAAGCAAAAGCTATAGGTACTGTGAGCACTGAATACAGTGCCCTTAACTTAAACAGATGCTAATCTTGTTAGAGTTAATTACTTTTTCTCCAGAGCTCAGTCCTATCAGTCCAGGCCGTGGGGGTGATGTCACTCCCTGCTTTTTCAGCTAATCAAATAACAGACATCTGTCTGGTATGCAAGTTACCATAGCAACATGTGTGCACTCAAAAGCACATAAAAACACTCTTATCTCATGACTACAGTAAACTCAACAAAGCAATATATTTAGAAAAGTTTTTAATTAATAGTCCCTCCATGTTAAAAGCTAATCTTTGCAGTGAGAAAACCTCTGACATTTGTCAGTAAAAATGAATAGTTGAAACTGCAGTGCACCTAAACCATGGGTGCACCCAGCCAAAAACTACTGTAGAAAATGAGTGAAGATATCCTTCATCCAACTCTGACAGCCATCAGTAAGAATAGTTTATACAGTATTTGTACCTGCAGTATACTGTAATCATAGGTGTGCTTGATCTAAGGATACACCAACTTTGGTAGAGCTCTGACTCTTGTCAGTAACAATAAATAGTTGCGCTTGCAGTACACCTAAACCATAGGCACAACTGGTTTAGAACTGAGAAATAAATACCAATCACAGTATTTTTGCATTTGTGCAACATTCCCTGTGTTGTTTTGTGGCTTTTCTGTATACTGGTGTGAACTGGTACTTATCCAATGTGCAGTTTTTTTTTTTGCTAAGCAGCTGCCCTCCTAGTGGAATAGGGTAAAAAAAAAAAAAAACTAAAAAAAAACAAAATTATTTGTTTGTTTTTTTGTTTTTTTGGGGGGGGGGGGGGGGCGGGGTTTAAAAAACAAAAAAAAGGGAACACAAACGGTAGCTCACTGTTATCTGACAACCGGTATATTTCTCCCAGGTAGCACTGAGGCTTTTATTGCCTCCTACTTGAATTAGTTCGTTATCCAGCCATTAAACTGTAAGTATGGTCATGTGTTTTTAAATAAATAAGGTCCCACTTTTCTGTGATTTATTTTTCAGCAATTCAAAAGTGACAATCAACATGGCTGCACTTTCTGATATTACTTTTGCAAAAATGACCACAGCAACTAAATAGAATAAAAGCAATATCACTAAGGATGAATGAACATTTGCTGCAAAATTTTCAGCATAGAATCTGCAAGTAAAGTTGCATGTAAAAATCTGCAAAACATTTTTCTGATTTTGGTGCAGATTTGACCCCATTTAATATAATAGGGGTACATCACAGCCGCACCAGCAAAGGACACCAGAAACAGCAGCGGAGCAGGACTGAGTAAGCATAAGGCAAGAGCAACAAAAGGCAAGGGGGGGAAGAAAAAAAGAAAGCAAAGGAGGGAAGAGTAGGGAAGCACAGCAAAAGACAAAACAAAGGGAAAGAAAGCGCGCAACACAGCAACAGAACGCCTGGAAAGGCAAAGGCCCACACCGAGCAGCAGAAAAACAGGCAGACCACCAAAGAAGCAATTCCACAGGACAAAGAGGCACAGCAAAGAGGCAAAGAGGCAGGCAAAGCAACCACAGGGAACACAAAGCACACAGCACAACCACAGCAGCCACAGACAAGCAGACAGCAAAGGAACACACGGGACAAATCGAATTTTGACAAGCCTCAAATTTAAGAATCTGTATTACAGGTCATTTTCTGCACAGAAAATCTGGTGCATAAACGTCCTATATGCATTCACTCTAAGAGAACATCCACACACGGTGGATCTACTACGGATTTTAATGCAGATTAGTTGCAAATTTGTTGCTGATTTTACAGCAGATTTCTCTCAATTGGAAAAAGCCCAATCTGCAAAAAAACCTTTCCTTTGGATTTTGTCTTCTCTCACTGAAATCCGTGTAAAAAATCCAAATTAAAATCTCCTACAATTCGGGTGACAAACCGCAGAACCGTGTGCGTCCACTTTTAGGGTGTGTTCACATGGCATATTGCGTTCACAGTACGCGAGCTGCAGGTCCTTGCTGTTGAATTTATGCGTGCCATATGTTACCTGTAACATCACAACGGTCCTGCCTCCTGTTTAGTTGTATAAGTGCCCCGGCTGGAATAATACTGCCCTGAAATAAAAATAACGCGCCTTCGCAAAACCTTCCATTAGTGCTGGGTGTTACTGTAGGTTGCAGGTCTGACTCCTGTGCAATTACCCCAAAGGCGCCCCACAAATACGCCATGTGAACATGTCCTTAGAGAACCCCACAACAAATGTCCAAAAAACTCGTAATTCGGAATCCTAAAACGACATTGTCCGACAGATCCTTGTGGATGTGGTGTTTGTGGGTTTTCAAGTAGATTTAGTTTTTTTTTTTTTCCGCTGGATTTACAGTCAGAAAACGAGTCCCATTTATCTCTGTGGGGTTTTGGACGTGAATCCAACATAGAAATGTTTGGGATGCGTTTTTTAATGTGAAATACATTGGATTATTGGAAATTGTCTAAGTTTTTTTGCAAAACACAAACACCGTGGGCGCCTATGGCTTTACCGCAAGAAATCCGTGTTGTGGGGGATACAACGTGATTTTTCAAGTGAGGACTTAATAGAATGGGGTTACTGCGGGATATTTTAGGCATGTCCACACGGCACGGGGGTGCGCCTTTGTCAGGCGGTGTGCATGGTTCAGACCACCTAAAAAACCGCCGAAAATGAGCAACTATTGTACGTCTATGGAAAACCCGCAGCATCCCCACTGCACGGTTGCGTCCCGCCCGACTGTTTTTGTCGCCGTCGACAAAACATTGAACATGCACAAGCTTCCTCCGGTTTCCGGACGGAATCTGTGCTGTCAATGGGAAGGGGAGGGCTGTTTCTCCCTCATCGCGAGAAAAGCCGGCCCCCCCGCGGCCAGTGGAACGCCGCAAAACAGATACCGAACGCAGTCTATCACGTTTTAGTCGCATTTTGTCTTATATGTGAAGAAATTGGGCTCACTGTTTGCTTTCTGGCAAAAATGATAATGGATATAGAATTAATGCCCTCTCACTAGAAGAAGCCTTTATGCTTTCTTTGTTTAACCTATGTCCTTGTTTGAAGGGTTACACCGAAACCGTAAGAAGACCTAACCGCCTCTCTCCTGACATTTCTATTGTAGTAAATCCTGTTTCCCGTGAAATAACAATGCTGGACCTCCTCTCTTATAACTTTGTGTTGTGCTGTTCCTCTGTTAGGATGCTTTCACACACGGAGTTTTTGGCTTATTTTTTCATACTTTTTTTTTTGCAGAAATACACAGCAACTAATGCTCTGCATTTCTACAAAAAAAAGCATCAAAAACGCACCAAAAACATTCCGTGTGAAAGTATACTTAGGCTAGGTCTACACAGCATAGGACAAAAAACTAGTCAGAAACGAAAACCTAGAAACCATTTTTAACCTGAGTATTTTATCAGTTTTTTGTCCAAATCAGATGGGTTTCCAATCAGTTTTTTTGGTGATTTTTTGGGTAAATTTTTTTTTTGTAGTTGAGGTTTTTGATGTGGTTTTTGTGCGTTTTTTCAGGCAGTTTTCACCGGTTTTCAAAAAGGTGGGACCTATATAACTTGTTTAAAAACTTGGGCAGTTTTTCAGCAGAACCGCACCAAAAACCATCCAATTTTCAATAGTAAAACTGCCCCAAAAACAACCAGAAAAAGACCCACCTTTGAGACTAAAGTAGTTTTTTTTAGTATTAAAAGTCTATGTATCTTTTTCCCGTGGATTCGCCAGCAGTACAAATTCCGAAAACCACTGAAAATCCGACGGAAAACCTGTGCTGTGTAGATATAGCCTTATTCTTCCTAGAAATTTATTACTAATCTGTTAGCTGATGTTACCAATTGGGGATGTGTCCCTGTACGGTATGACATTGTCCAATCAGTGCTGACAGAGTAAGGCTATGTTCACACGGCTTTTAACGGCGACAGTAACACGCCCGCAATTAACCGGTCTTCGGGAGCGCGCTGATTCTCCGTACTTCCCGCGCCGCGGGAGGCGGCAGCCGCAGGCCCCCATAGACCGACATTACTAACGCCGCGAAAGCCCGTGAATAAATGACTGTTCAAGTATCTCCCCGCTTCCTACAATAACAATCGTAATTGTATACGCGGGAGAGTGGCGTAATCCATAGTCTCTGTAACGTATACCTGCGGGGTACCAGGAAAAAAGGTAAACTTGTTGGATAATGTACCTAGCTATTCAGTAGGACCCATAGACATAATAATTTCTCTATTTCCCAGCGTTATACACTTTAATATGACCTAAATAAAGGTGCAATAGACCAGCTTTTTTGTCCCACTAAAAGATATATTGCCGGGAAATAGAGCAAACATAGTCCAAATAGGACTCATTTGTTCTGGTAATGTCTTTGTCGCAGTATCTGTTTTGGAACCTTTTTTCCCTGATACCCAGATAAATACCTGCAACATAAGGAATAACACTGTGTAACCAAGCCTTACCCATATTTTTTTTTTTACCTGTTCCTTGTTTCTTTCCTGTGTGTCCACTATGTTCTTTCCCTTCCTTCAGGTGTCCATCCCTAAAATATCACTAAATTGTGAGTGTAGCAAAAACTGACTATATTTGGGTGTTTGTTGCTACTGTACCCTTATTTTCTATGGAATTGTTTTTTGGGGTGTGGTGCACTTTTTCAGTTAATACTTCATGACCAACATGATTCATTGTGTGAGTGCTTATATAGCGTATAACTTTATCTAGTTAATGACAGCGCATTGGGGAAAACCCGGTTGTTATCAGGGTTTGAGAATCACACTGCTTGCACCCACTGACTGTAAGAGGAAGAACATATCTCACTGTCATCTGTGCTCAATAATATTGGAAAACGTATGAAACTGTGGTATTTTTAGGACACCAATGTTGGATCTGCAAGCACCGTACTGCTGGTCTTGGTCTGACTACCATGGCAAACCTTTATAGACCTGCAGCCCCTCCCTTTTACTTCCCGGGGTCCCCCGGTATTCTGCCTGATTGGCTACAATGAACACCATGCTTAAAGGCTTTTCCAGCCCGTTATTCGCAGAGACAAATACCGGGCGGTTTATCGTCCGGTATTTGCCAGTTTTGTGGGCCGTCCCCACGCGCGGCGGGGGGGGGGGGCGGCTTTTCCTCACTTCCATTCACATGTGCATATGCCGTCCGAAAACCGATGGAAGAATGAACTCTACAATGTTTTTCGGCGCCAGCGGTCCCTGAAAAAACTGCGGCGGAAAACCCGTCCATGGGACTTGCTTGCACGGTTTTCATAAAGCCCGCTGTGTTAGTTTGCGACAGGTTTTTCTCACCTTCTGCAAAACCACAAACAGTCTGAAAAACCGGCCGCAACCCGTGCCGTGGGGACCTGGCCTTACTATGAATGCTTTTTAGCATTGGAGATGGCAATTAGTAAGCTATGAGTGGGATATCTCAGAGATTTCGGTGGGCAATGCTTGCAGCCATCCTTTTCATTCATTTTTGTGGGAGTTCTGAATGTAACTACGCAGTTGTTGCGTTAGTATCTACTACAAGCACCAGTATCATTGCAGTATGCAGCCAGTTAGGAAGATTAACAGGAGACCCTGGGAAGGGGAAGGGAGGGGCTGCAGGTATAAAAAGACCTACCATGCTAGCCAGATAATTACTGTGGTCTGGTTGAAGAATTCAAGGGACACCAATAGTTCGCGTTTGGTGTTTCCAGCATAACGGTAACCTCAGACGTGGCCGCAGTGGACAAACAGGCAACAGCCAGTAACACTAGCCTCTGTCCTAATACTCACTGATTTAGAGAAAGTGAATGAAAAAGACAGAGAAAAGAGGTATGTGTGACAGGAGGATACTGATAGACTGAGAAGCCAATCGCCCAGTCTAGTATTCCTAAGTTAATGTGGTCCTAAGCCTTAACGTTGAACTGGGGTAATCACTACGTGGTGTGGGCAGGTGATTCTTGCTTGGCTGAGACAGGTGCTGTAGAGGGGGACTGAGGTGCATATGGGGAATGAACTGAAATATATTGAAGTGTATGTTACTGATGTCATAAAGATTGGGGTCTTGGCAGGCTTTACCCATGGCACCAAAGTTGCTTTGCTTCTATGGTTCTTCGGCTCCGGCAAACTAATGATCCCTGAACAACTGTGGTAGGCCCACAACAATATCACATGGCGTACTTACCTTTAAATTCAATACATAGCTGGTAAATGGGACGGGCAATTGCAAAATTGGCTAAAAGGCCCATGGTGTGCTTCAATAGAAACAAAAACACAGCCAGAGTCCTGAATCACTACAAGAGCCACTGAATGGTGGACTCAAACCGCCCAGGGAACAAACTGCTTAACAAACCAACCGCAGGCTCAGTATTCAGTGAAAGTGAAAAGCTTTATAAAATGTTTCAGCTTTCAAGTTACATTAAACTTTCAATTCATCTCTACCCAGTTATAGAACCATATTAAATCCTCCATAGTGATTCAATAGTCCGCGATAAAACAAGGTACTCACAGTTCTGGTGTCAGATATGACTTTGGTAGTAATTTGTATGCTGATGACATCTTTGAAAGGAGGGCAGTGACCTCCACCGGATACGCATGAAGAAGAAGAAGGCAGTCGCCCCAAAACATCCAATAACAGTGTCATGTGAATAGACTATGCCTGACAAGTCCCTTTATAATATCTTAGTCAGTTATCTAACTTCAGAACTGTGGGTACCTTGTTTTATCGAGGACTATTGAATCACTATGGACAATTTAATGTGGTTCTATAAATGGCTACAAATGAATTGAAAATTTTTACTTGAATTTAAGACCTGAAAACTGGAACATTTTATACTGTAGAGCTTTTTCACTGAATACTGAGCCACGCAGTTTTTTTTTTACCCCAGGCATCCCAAACTGCGCCCTCCACTGTTGGAAACTACAACTCCCGTCATGCATTTATATAATCTATAACAGTGGGAATTATGGGAGTTGTAGTTTTCCAACAGCTGGAGGGCCGCAGTTTGAGGATGCCTGGTTTAACCCCTTATGGACCCGCCATTTTTTTTTTTTTGGCACGTTCGTTTTTCCCTCCTCGCCTTCCCAGAGCCATAACTTTTTTATTTTTCCACCTACATAGACACACGAGGGCTTTTGTTTTGCTGGACAAGATGTACTTTCTAATGGTGTTATTAACTATACTATAGAATATACAGGGAAACCGCAAAAAAATTCTGAGTGGAACAAATTGTGGAAAAAACGTATTTTTGTCATGTTTGCAGTAAAAATGATGTGTAATATTTACTCATCTAAACCACACCACTATGGGGGTTACTATAGCGGTAGGAGCCATAGCAGCTTCTATGGGGCCCACTCAGGTGTAAAAGCATTATTTGCTTGTAGGAAATAACAAGTTTCTTGTTTTTGCTGTCTAGCGCTCCTATGTGGGTTCCCTGGTATAAGGTGCTATTATCTTATCTTTACCGATGACTATTTATGCTGCTACTTCAGTTTCCTGTCATTAGGTGTGAAGGCCCAACTCATTTTACTGCCTTCTAGTTTGGACAAGTAGGTTTCTAAATAGATTTTATATATATTTATATAATATTATGCGCTACGTTGTGTAACAAATGAACTTTAATTGCCGTATTAGCTTCTTGGGGTCCTAAAGATGGAGCTGCTTGGCTAAGGAGTCACAGGGGCCGGTTGACCATTGCGCGAGTCATAGAAGTAGAAGACCATGGTACAAATATAGGACTTTTATATCATATCCAGGACTCTGGGATGTCAATCAAGCAAAAATGGATCGAACTTTATAGCTATTCAGCTGAGCGGCTACACCTCGTTAAGTCTAAGAAGCTAATTTACATGCAGCATTTGAAGTTCATCTATCATATAATGCATGTGTCATGGGGGCTGGCGCGGGTGCCATTGCACTCCACGCCCGCCCCCCTGCCCACAGGGGGTCCGGCGCGGGAGCTGCGGCTACCCGCGACCATCCCCCTGCCACCCCAGGCCCTTTGCACCTACCCAAATTTAAACCGTCCCCCGCTCCGGTGTATGCTGCTCCTGCCTGTCCCGGCAGCTGGTGCGCGCCCCGCTCCCTAGGGCGCGGCGCGCTACGGCTGGTCCGGATTTAAAGGGCCAGTATGCCGGTAATTGGGGGTAAATTTGGGCCGCTGCTGGTCCTTTTTAAGGTAGACGCGCCCGGGAACCCTCTGCCAGTTTGTTGGTGTGCGTTAGACTAGTTCTGAGGTTTTGGGGAAAGTCCTGTCTGATTTACCGTTGTACCAGTCCATTCCGCTACGTTTCCTGACCTTGCCTGTTTGCCCCCTTGCCCTGACCTTCTTCCTGCCCCCGCCCAACGCTTTTGGATTCCGATTCTGTGCTTCGCATACCGCGCGCCATCGCAAGCAAGTCACGTCAGGGGTAGCGACTTGGTAGCCTAAACGCCGCGCAAGTCCATCCGCTTTGCGGCGGGCTCTGGTGAATACCGGGGGCTACTTAGACTCCGCTCCCTGGCGTGGCTTAACTATCATCACTTGCGGTGGTCCAGCGAATCCACCGAACCATTACAGTACAAACTGGCACTGGATTCCGCCAGGGTACCTCTGCCCGAACTCCGGGACGTCACCACGGCCTTCGCACAGCAGAGTATGGGTGTATTGACCAGCTCGCAGCCATGATGCAGAATCTTGCGGCCCGTCTACCTCCGCCGGCGGCTGCCGCCTCCACACCAGCACCTGTTGCTCCTGCACCCATGGCTCTACCTGCTCCAGCACCGGGACCTTCTCTGCATCTGCCGCTCCCCTCTCACTATGATGGGAACCCCAAGAAGTGCAGAGGCTTCATCAGTCAATGCTCCGTCCACCTCGAGATGTTTGGGTGGCCTTCATAATTAGCCTCCTAACGGGCGAAGCTTTGGCCTGGGCCACTCCGCTATGGGACCGAGGAGATCCTCTGACTGCTAATCTCCAAGCTTTCCTCCAGGGCTTCCGCACCGTCTTCGAGGAACCTGGGCGCAGCTCTTCCACTGCTGCAGCTCTGCTCCGTCTCCGTCAGGGTGACTCCACCGTGGGTCAGTACTCCTTGCAGTTCCGCACCCTAGCCTCTGAACTGGACTGGAACAATGAGGCTTTGGTGGCGAACTTCTGGAAGGGCCCCTCTGGGCGCATTAAAGACGGGCTCGCTGGTCGAGACCTGCCGTCCACTCTGGACGAACTTATTCAGTTGGCCACCCTAATCGACATACGGTTCGCGGAGAGACAAAAAGAGCTCCGCCTCCAACGGGAGGTCACCCGACCACGCCGGCTAACTCGTTTGGCTCCCGTTTTTCAACGACCTCCACTCCCTCCGCCAATGGTTCCTGAGGACGAACCCATGCAGGTCGAGAGAGCCCACCTGACCCAGGAAGAACGTTTGGAGCGTCGTCAGAAGAAGCTATGATTCTACTGTGGCGGTTCTGGCCACTTCATTTGGGGACTGTCCGGTACGGCCGGGTAACTCCCGCACCTAGGGCTCGTAGGAGAGGCATCCCTAGGTGTCAGTGCGGCCTCTCCCCGTCTGACCATTCCCGTACTCTGTGGAAGTTCGCCGGACAGCACCTTCCAAGCCACCGCCTTCCTTGATTCGGGGTCCGCGGGAAATTTTATCTGCCAAACTCTCCCGGTGGTGACCCCTCTGCAGAAGCCCATGTTCGTCTCCTCTGTCAGTGGCGAATGTCTCAAAGATGCTATTCGCTTCTCACTGCCCTCTCACTTGAGATTAGTGTTCACAAAAAGGGCCTGAAACTTCTCTTTCTCCTCGCTCCTTTCTAATCCCCTGGGCCTTCCGGGGTTTTGCAAGAGCATTGGAACACTGGCGACATTGCCATTGGGGGCCCGGTGCCACTCGCGTCCTCTCGTCTCCGTCCTGCTCCACTTTCTGCCTTTTAATTAAGCCTGCAAAGCCTCTGCCAGGTCTGCCCCCTCCTACCAGGATTTTGCCATGTCTTTTCCAAAGACAGGGGCCGAAACTCCCCTCCGCCCCCGGGCCTTTCGACTGTCCTATTGACCTGAAACCCGGTCAAACCCCCCTTTGAGGCGGGTTTTCCCCTTTTTCTGCCCCAGAAACCAAGGAAATGTCAGATTATTAGGAGTATTCAGTAAAGGCTTCATAGTAAGCCAGCGGGGCGGGATTCTTTTTTGTCGAAAAAAAAGAGGGAACCTCCCCCCTGTATTAAATCCCGGGGGACAAATAAAATCACCTTTAAAAAAACGATCCCCCCTGCCTTGATCTGGGAACTGTTTGATGCCTAGGGGGTGCAAAATTTTTTTCCAAGTTGGTTTTTAGGGGAGCATACAATTGTTTTCGAAATCCGGGAAGGCCGAAGGGAAGACGGCCCTTTTAAACCCCCCCGGACGGCCACTTTGATTTTTTCCGTCATGCCATTTGGTCTCTGCAAGCCCGGGGGGTGTTCCAAAATTTGTCAACAAGATTTCCGCACCTTTCTTACGTCTGCGTATCTCTATTGGACGACTTTTTTAACTTCTCTCTGGTCTTGAGACCACCCCGCCTGTCCCCCAGTGCTGTTTTTTTTTTTTTTGGATTTTTTTTTTTTTAAAATTGGGGGATTAATTTTGGTTTAGGGGAAAGGGGGTTTCCCCTGGGGTTTGGGGTTGGGAAAAATTTAAAATTTCGAATTTAAAAGGTTGGTAATTTTGAAAAATTTTGGTGGTAAAATAAAAGGCCTTAAGTTTAAAGTTTTTGGTCCTTTTTTCTGGAAACCCCAAAAATTTTTTCTGAAGGGGACGCTTCCTCAGTAGGTGCCCGGGGCTTTGGCCTTTTTCAAAAGTCCCCCCTGGAGATTTTCGTATTGTGGCTTCTTTTCCCAAAACCCCCTTTACTCCTGCCCCAAAGTAACTACACAATGGGGATCGTGAACTTTTGGGCCCTAAAAATTTCCCTGGAGGAATGGGAACCTGCGGGGGGGGGCTCGCCATCCCCCCTTGAATCTCACCCATCACAAAAAATTTATGTATCCCAATCTTTCAGCGTTTGAATCCCCCGCAAGCCCGGTGGTCATTCTTTTTTGCCCCCCTTTAAATTCCTCCTCCATTTCCCGGCCCGCCCAAAAGTACGTCAGGGCGGACGCCCTCTCTGATCCTGGACACTCTGGGCTTTGAGCCCCTCTACAGCACATTATTCCTCCTGAAGGCTCCCCACGGGGGCTCCCGTAGATCTCCAACTCTCCCCCCCGGAAATACCTACGTCCAACCTGCCATGCCCCGAATTTTTTAAGTGGAAATTCATCTCGCACACGGGGAATCCTGGGGGCCCCAAAATCTTTAAAATTGATCTCACGCTCTATTGGTGGCCCCTCTCGCTCAGGAGTTAGAGACTTTGTTTTTGGCCCGTACCCCCGTGCCGGGAACAAAGTCCCTCGTCTCAGACCCGGGTCTGCTCCAGCCCCTCTCCCGGGGCCAGAAAAACCGTGGTCCCCTATTTCCATGGATTTTGTTACTGACCCCCCAGCCCCTCTGGAAAACTGTCATCTGGGTGCTAAAGGATAGATTTTCAAAGATGGCTCACTTTGTTCTCCTCCAACTATTACAAATAATGCTGTATATTAGTAGTGCACACGTGGTTGTCCCAGCCGTTGGGGTCCTTGCTTAGACTCCCCTAATATACCAAAAACGTGCCGCAGGCTTTTTGGACTAACATATTTTTTCTTCATCTTTATGAATAGGTGTAAAAAGACATAGTTCTATGACGAACACCTTGGGAAATAAAAACATAAAAATACGTGGCATTACTTAGCTGTAAATTTTTTTTCCTTCAGGAGATTAAAGGTTACCCCCTGTTACTTTGGAGCCGCTGGGGGGATGAGTCGGTGCCGCCTTTCAATGACCGGTTTGGGAAGGTACGCCTTCCTTTCTAAAGCATGCGTATAAGGGACACACCCTCTTTATTCATGCCCGTAATCCCGGGGTTGGTTATTTTACATCCTATACTAAAAACAATATATTAATCCTGCTAAAAAACAATAGGAAACGGAACTTAGAAACTGAAAAGGAAAGGGGGAAACCCATTTATTTTAGTGAAAGGGTAATAGAAGCAACGTAGATTTAAAAGATTCGTTTAACCCCCCTTTGGTGCGTTTGTGTCCATTGTTGCAAAACAGTACGCTTCCCTCTGTAAAACTATTTTTGTTTTGACTTGTACTGAGACATTCACTTTTTCGAGTACACACCAACAAAGTCCAAATGTAATGTTTTGGTGTTCATTGAAGTGTTTGCTACAGTAGTCTCCCAAAATTTTTGGGGGGTTTGTGTCAGTTCCTTTTTTTTTTTTTAAATTTTCTAAAGCGCTTTTAGTTCCCCTATCCTGATTTTCAGGGGCGGTGGTCTGTCCTAATCCCATTTGCAAACAGGGCCCTTTTAAATTTAAAATTACATTTTTCATGCAACTAAAAATTTCCCTTTAAAAGGTATCTCGTGTCCCTGATGTGGATGTTTTTGGAATTTTTTAATAATAGGGGAACAGTTTTTTGCAGATAGAAAAGGGATATTTCCATTGCGTTTAGTACGAAGTATTTTTTTGTCGGGGATCTGTACAGGGCACACATCTAAAATTATAAGGCTATTGCCTATTGTTTTGCCTCTTTTTTATATATAAACCGAGGTTTGCCCTGAACAAATGCCCAAACTTGGGGTCGTTTGTAACAAGTCCCGTTAGATTAATGGCCTTTTTATGAGTTGGAATGTTTACGTACGTAGAAATTAAAATTTAATCTTGACTTTTGTTTTTTAAATTATTTTTCCTTTGGAGGAACTTTTTCTCTATTCTTTGTTCTTATTTCCAAAACCCTATCTTCCCAAATTTTTTTCTCATTATAGCCTGTTTTCAAAAATTTATTAACCATTCCCTGCTTTTTAGATCATACATTTTTATATCTGAACAAATGCAAAGTCCCTAATCTTTTGGGGTTTTTTGGGTATGCCAAAAAATGTTAAAGGGGGCATGAAACTTGATCGATGGGAATTTGTTGCTTTTGATTTTTTAGAATCAACGTCTTTTAAAAAATGTATTACTGCTTAGATCCCTAATGATTGCAAAAATGGACACAATGCCCCAAAGGGGGTTAAACGAATCTTTAAGTCTACGTTGCTACCTAAACCTGTGCACTAAAAAATTTCTCCCTTCCTTTTATTTTCTCTAATCCAATTTATTCGTATTGTTTTTTTGCAGTGATATCAAAATTTTTGTTTTTAGAAGGGGGAGTAAAAAACACCCGTGTGATTAGGGCAGTGAATAAAAAGGGTGGGTTCCCTTACTACGCATGCTTGAGAAAGGAAGGCGTACCTTTCCAAAGTCGCGTCATTGCATGGGGGCACCGAGCTGCACCCGCATGACGGCTCCAAAAGTTTACGGGGGCTACCCTTTTAAACTCCTGAAGGGATGTTGTACATAAGTAACTCACGTTTTATAGTTTTTCATTGCCCCAAGGTTTCGTCATAGAATATGTCTTTTATACACCTATTCATAAAATGAAATAAAGATATATGTCTAGTCCCAAACAGCCTGCGGCATGTTCACTTTGTTCTTCCTGCCCCGGGTTTCCACCTGCCCCCCCGCTGGCCCAACACTTTTCCACCCCATTTTTTCGGGACACGGGCTTCCATTGCAATTGTTTTTGGATAGGGGGGTCCATTTTGTTCAAAATTCGGCAGGGTCGTGTGCTCAGTTGAGGTTCAGCTGGCTTTCGTCGCATATCACCCTAGACCAATGGGCAGGGGAGAGAGGGAAACAAAATTTCGGAACCTATTTACGTCATTTTGTTTCCGCCCCTCAGGTAACTGGTTGATCTCCTCCCTGGGGCCCAATTTTCCCTTTTTTTTTTCCTTGACTTCAAGGGCTACTGGGCCTCTCCCTTTTTTTTTGTATTTTGGGTACATCCCCGCCCGCCCCTTCCCTCTGGCTATCTCTCTCCGCCCCGGGCCCTTATGCCCAATACGGGCATCAAGGCACTTTGCAAGTACCAAGGCCCAGGCGACAGTACCGGACCCCCCCCCCATAAATTTTTAAACCCGGGGGGACAGGTTTGGTTATCGCCAAATACATTCCTTAAGGTACCCAGTTAAAAGTTTGGCCTAAATATTTGGGTCCTTTTGTGGACTTCGGGAAAACTAAAACCCCCCGGTGTCCTACAAGCTCCGCTTGCCTCCCCTCTGCGTATCCCGAACGCTTTTCTGTGTTCTCCCCAAACCCGGGGGTGCTGAATCGCTTCCATGTGGGTTTTTTCTTTGCCTTTTCCTGTGGCCAACGCTGAAACATCTTGAGGTCAAGGGGGGGGTCTGGCAGAAAAAACAGTGACGGGTTCTTTCTTTAGACGGAAGGGGTCCGGCCAGGGCGTTCGTGGAACCCCAAGGCCAAAAAGTCCCGCCTGTCCTCCCTCTAAAATTTCCCAAAAAAGAGGGGAAACCCAGGGGGGGGGGCTGTCACAGGGGGTGGGCGGGATCCGTTTCGCCCCCCGCCTGCCCCCCTGCCCCAAAGGGGTCCGGGGGGAGCTGCGGCTCCCCCGACCATCCCCCTGCCACCCCAGGTCCTGCGCCTAGCCACTTACCCATCCCCCTGCCACCCCAGGTCCTGCGCCTAGCCACTTTTCCCTTTCCCTGCTCTGGTGACAGCTCCTGTCTTCCCAGCCGCCCCTGCGTTCCCCTCCCTGGGGTGCTCCCTAGGGCTATTCAGCTGAGCGGCTACACCTCGTTAAGTCTAAGAAGCTAATTTACATGCAGCATTTGAAGTTCATCTATCATATAATGCATGTGTCATGGGGGCTGGCGCGGGTGCCATTGCACTCCACGCCCGCCCCCCTGCCCACAGGGGGTCCGGCGCGGGAGCTGCGGCTACCCGCGACCATCCCCCTGCCACCCCAGGTCCTGCACCTAGCCACTTACCCGTCCACGCTCCGGTGTATGCTGCTCCTGCCTGTCCCGGCAGCTGTGCGCGTACCCGCTCCCTAGGGCGTGCGCGCTACGGCTGGTCCGGATTTAAAGGGCCAGTACGCCGGTAACTGGGTCAATTGCCGGCTGCTGGTCCTATTTAAGGTAGACGCCCCCAGCACCCTCTGCCAGTTTGTTGGTGTGTGTTAGCCTAGTTCTGATGTTGGAAAGTCCTGTCTGATTTACCGTGTACCAGCCCAAATTCCGCTATGTTTCCTGACCTTCCCCTGTTTGCCGCCTGCCCTGACCGTCTGCCCATCTCTGACCACGAATTTCTGCCGCCTGCCCTGACCTTCTGCCTGTCCCCGACTACGCTTTTGGATTCAGATTCTGTGCCCCGCAGTACCCCGGCCGCCATCGCAAGCAAGTCACGTCAGGGGAAGTGACCTGGTAGCCTCACGCCGCAGGAAGTCCATCTCGCTTTGCGACGGGCTCTGGTGAATACTGGGGGCTACTTAGACTCCGCTCCCTGGCGTGGCTTAACTATCATCGCTTGCGGTGGTCCAGCGAATCTACCGAACCATTACAGCATATACTGGTTGTACATATAGGGAATGGCTTATAAAACTATTCCTCTAAGTCGGTGCACTTTGGCCCCTTTGGTGCCCAGCAGCCTCTCCTGGCTGGTTCCACTGCACCTCCTGATCTACTGTCCTCTTATAACATAGTGGCGCATACAGGCGAAGCCTCATGTCTCTACAAAGCACCCCACTCCCAGCCAACTTTCTGCTCTCAGGTTCACATTTGCGCCAGAGGTGCCATTCAGAGTCTCCATTGCATAGGTGGCACTGGATTTGTTTCATGACAGACACCATTGGCACCTGATGGACCCCATGGACTCTAATGGGGTCCATCAGGATTCCATTTCGGAGTCCATCATTTTTGTGCTGCATGTTCCTCTTTTTTTAAAATAATTTTTGACAGAATCTGCAATGGAGGCTCCAAGCAAAACCTCCAACACGGATGTGCACCAGGCCTTACACTTTTTTTGCCTTTCGGGCTCTGATCACTTTTTCCCTCCGACTAGTGGAGCTTTTTTAAAACTAATGGAGAAACCCTTTAACTTTAATACAAGTGTAGAACATCTGGAGCAAACACAAGTGGGGAGTTTTTAGTAAGAGGCCCTATAACTTCTGCATATACTCATGTCTTGGTGATTCCTATCGGACTCCATCCGTTTAGGGTGGTCTGGATTTGGGGAATGGACCACTTTTGCAATTTGCTCATTAAGTGACACTTCTGATGATATCTGCAGGTAAGTACCACTCCAGGCTTGTTATTATTATTAGACTTGCTTGTATCTATAAGGCAGTGATTCCTATATATAGAAATACAGAATGCATTGCCATATTAAATGCACAGTCTTGTATTCCATCCAGAAATGATCAATACTTACAGAAGGAACGGCCCATTTCCGGGATGTGACCCTTTGTGCCAGATGCAGCTTATACGATCAGCATAATTTGTATAGCAATCCAGATTTCCCCACTTGGTTACTGAATAATAAAGAAAAAATGTATATATCACATGTATGTACTGTGTAGGGTTCAGTAGAGATCTAAGTGATAATATTTAGTATTTAGAGGATCCAGCATTATAAAGAATCACTACATTGCCTAACAAATAACATGTAATGTATGGTTGCCAGCTAAAGTTTCCCTAGCAACCAGTCTTAGGTCACCCAGATCTTCAACTTTAGTCTTTTCAAAACTTTTAAAAACCTCTCTACCACTTCCCACTGTGCTAAAATGGAAAATTAACCCATACTCACCTCTCCTATCACCACCGTTCCAGAGCTCCAGTCCCCCCATTCATGGATCACATGATGTTGCAACCAATCTCTGGCCTCAGCAGTCACATGACTGTATGTACAACATGTGACCACGGAGGTCAGTGATTGGCTGCAGCATCATGTGACCCATGAACATCATCAGTAAGGGATTGGGGGGATGCTGGAGCTCTGGAACGGTGGTGATAGGAGAGGTGTGTATGGGTTAATTTTCTATTTTAGCACAGTTGGAGGTGGTAGGGAGATTATTAAAAGTCTTGGAAAATCCCTTTAGCTGGCAATGAGTGGAAGTTAGAGAAGGATCAAGGAGGGCAACTAGTCCTCAAACAACATGAATCTACACTTCTTAGCAATGTTCTGAACTTGTGCACATACCCTAAGTCCAGATCAGGGCCGGGACAATGGGTAGGCGACTTCCTAGGGAGCCACTTCATCCCAGACAGGAAGGGGCGCAAGAATGGATGGAGTGGGCTGTATTTTCCATTGGAGTCACTATTTTCCTAGGACACCAGAATACCTTGTCCCATTCCTGGTCCAGATCTATAATCTGCACCTTTCTGTGTAAATTGTAGATGCAGAATGTAAAGTTTTACGGGTTAGCTACAGTTCAATGGGAAGACAAATCTGACCTGGAATTCGATCAGAATCTGTGCCAAAGAAACTAAATGTTTGTAGGAAGGATGCCGCACACCATGTGGATTGTGTTAGAAAATCTTAGGGTGCTTATGGTAGGGTAACCAACCCTATGCAATAGACCGGAAAAAATACCTCAGCACTTAGTGAAGAAAGGTTACATTTATTCAAAATATCACTGTGGTGAACATATCTCCAGTAAAGTGATGGTTAGTAATATGAGAGATCCAGACTGTTTTGTGGAAAATTTTTGGCCAAACTGGCCTTCATCAGTCCAGTCTGGTGGGGTAGCAGGAAGAGGCTGATGGGGTCCAGCTTATTCATGAGCAGGTGCTAGTCCCACCCACCCAAGGCCAGCCACGCCCACCTGAGCTATTCACAGGTTTCTAGCTATTCAAAGTAATAGGTTTATCAGTTAAGGTGGGCGGGGCTAGCCTCAGGTGGGCGAGTCATGAATTAAACTGACTTTTTTTTTCTTGCAGAACAGGCTAAATATTGCCAGATTTGAGCATTAAATATTCAAACTACAGCATCTTACAGAATAAGTGACACAGTGCTGGAAACTGCATGTCTGACACTAGCTTGTGATTTCCTCAGGTTGTCTTTAAAGAAGAGATTTTATAATAATTTCCTTAATAATGATCGCATTCTTAGAATCTCATTTTATCTTATGTGTTTTTTATCTTAAATTATTGTATAGTGAAACCTTTTAACTGATATGAGTAAAAAAAAAAAATTGGTAAGATTTAGTTGCTTTTATGTATACTTGTGAATTGCAATCAATCACTGACATCAGCCCTTCTTCCCAGTCTAATTTTCCCTATTTCATATCTGCACAGGCACACTGACCCAAGGGGCAAATTGCATTGAAAACTATTTAACCCATAATTATGTTCTTGATCTGTCATAATTTGTCCCTATCACAGTTTAATTGTTAGGTAATTACAAATCCGGTTTATTTCTCACCACAAAGAAGGTGATTTCTAAATATTCTGTATTTCTAGGTAGATTATACTGATATAATGTGCAATAGATAGATTGTAGAAAATCCCAAAACGGTAAAAATAACCCAGCGTTAATCTGACCACATGAGTTTTGGTTATCAAATTTGATGGATTATTGAAATCATTGAAAGGTATATTAAATTAGTTTGCACACTTATAGAGTCTCGCACAGCTAAGAGAAAATAGTCATGTGTTCTTTGTAATCCAAGTAATCTGCTAATAGGAGAATATATCACTTGATGCTGAAATTATGCACATTTTATTATAGCATGTATTTATACTGCAAAATTTAGTTTACAAGACCAATTCCAAAAAGGTTTGGACATTATGTAAAAAAACAAGAATACAATGATTATCAAATCTCCTGTAGCTATATTTTATTCACAACAGTACATACAAGATACTTCAGAAGTTGTAAGTTATAACTTTTTCCAGTGTATTTAAAAATAAAACTCTTTTAGATATTGATGGCAGCTATACATCTTAAAAATGTTGGGACAGGTTGGTACTTATACAAAAAAAAACAAAGACAGTCAATTTTCAACCAAGTCACCAAAAATAGCATGTTAGAGAGGCAGAGTCTCTTAGAAGCAAAGATGAACATCTATGCATCCACATAGGTAAAACTCCCTAATCAATCTACCAACTAAACTACCCTCCACTATTACTTAAAATCTCCAAGGAATTGGAAACACCTTCCTCTTTTAGAAAAAATGTCATCTTCTCAAAATGATGACATTCCCAAAACTACTTTACCTATTATAGCCACTACTATTTAGACACAGAGACATAAATCAGCTCTATTCCTTATTCTCCTCATTTTTATGAAACAAAAAAGACCACAAAAATTGCTCACCTAAGCTGCTCCCCCAAGGTTTTCCCGGATAAAACCTTCCAAATCTGAGGTTATATAATCTAGCAAGCCTATTGCAGCATAGTGCAGACTGGATTAAACAAACCCAGGGTACTAATCTCCTATTGACCCGCATTACCCTTTGCCAGGGCACTCCCCAAATTCCTATATGTTAAATATTCTTCCCTACCTTAAGTTGCGAAACATAGTCTTATCTTGAGAGATACAATAACAGCATGGAAGGTGAGCAGATCCCTACTAACTCTAGGAGGTCACCCTGCGTTTCAGGTTGGTCTTGATATTTCCCTTTCAATTCGGGGAGGACAAGGGGATCATGAATATCTCCTAACTCATTGACACCAACCTCCAAAAACTATATTCATTTTCAGAGCTGACTAAAAAATTTGATCTCTTCCTCCCCTCTCACTTCTTGGCCTTTTTGCAAATCTATGTATTTCTTAAAAACAAGCTTACTGCACCAACCCTTCTTAAGCAAAACAAATTTGAAGATATGATAGGCCCTCTTTCTTCAAAAACCATTCCCCACCGTGCTTATGAGGGCCCCAGGGAAAATAAGAGTGATGTGACTTCATCTAAAATCTTTAAAAAATGGGAGAAAATCAATTCCGATTAAGATATTTCCTGGAAAATTCTTCAAGGGTGGCAAGCCATTTGTAAATATATTGTTAATGAAAAATGGAAGAATACTTACTTCAGAATTTATTCGGCAATCTTTAGGTTTAAATATCCCCCCCACCCTGCTTGCCTTACCACCTACCGGGGGTTGGCCTTAAGTGCGGGGGACCCCCGATCCGATTTTATACACAGTATCTGGTCATGTAAAGATACTAAAGATTTTTTGGGGGAAACTGGTGAACACGCTCAAATTCCCAAACTAAAGCCAAATAAGCCTTTACCGCTCAAAACTTATTTTCCTAATCTAGTCCCCTGTAAAATCGAACACTTTTACATTTTTTTTTTGTTTTCTGCTAAAAAAAGATTTTCTTAAAATGGCTGGACCCTAATACTCCATCAATACAAGTAGTGATCCAATCAGTCAAACAACGTCTAAAAATGGACAAACTTAATATTATCAGAACCAAGGAATCTCAGTCCCCCAAATTTTTAAAAAAAGGAAGGACTTTATAAAAACTTTTTATACCGCTGAAGAAATCAAGGAGGTCATAAAACCTTTCTTATACACCTCATGGTATCGTTCCTCTTGTTTGTCAGGCCAGCTGGGCCAACTAGAAGTCAGTAATCCACCTTCTCAAAATAATGCATCCTCACCTCGTAGGACTTAAAGCCCGCTCCCTCTGTGGATTCACTTTATAGCTATACTTTGCCTCTTTTCCTACGTCCAAATGTTCGACTCACTAGAACTGATCTCGCGGTATCATATCTGCGTCTCCTGTAACTTAATATAACCTGAAACTCCAGGCCTGGGTACATTGTTTTTGCTCTTAATATATCTAGAGTACCATTTTGTATTTTGGTTCCATTTTTGTCTCGATTTTTGATTTATAGTTTGCAGCTGGATTTGTTTCCCAGCAAAGTCCAATGTCAGTGAAGGTATAGCCTTTCACTCACATGTTTCCAGTGTCGGCCTGGGGTGCCTAGGGCCCACAGGTAAAGTTGAGTCTAGGGGCCCACCAGTTGAGCTGCTACTGGGCCCACCGGTGGAATTTATTTTAGGGGCCCACCCTACAGCTACTGTAAATGACTGTACATGCCTCTTATATGCTATCTCTTGCTTTTTGCCTCTATTTCTCTGCTTTTCTGTCTCTTTTTCAAGGATGTATATGCAGTTAAAAACAATTTCAGGCCCCATACTCAGGGGCCCACCAGGGTTTTCCCCAATTTCCCTGTGGGCCAGTCCGAGCACGTATGCAATGTATAGAATTCTATAGTTCATGGGATTTATTAATTATTATATTATAATATTATTATAATAAATATATATATATATATATATATATATATATATATATATATATATATATATATTGTAACGGCAGTGGTAGTGGATCCGCTGGGCCACCGCAAGCAATGGTGGAAGCCCACGCCAGGGAACGGAATCTAAGTAGAACCCGGTTTCCACCAGAGCCCGCCGCAAAGCGGGATGGACTTGCTGCGGCGGAGAACTACCAGGTCGTTTCCACTGGCGGGACTTGCTTGCGCTGGTGGCCAAGGGTAAGCGTGGTCAAGAATCGCGAGGCTTAGGCGTAGTCGGGCCAGGCAGGAGGTCAGGGCAGGCGGCATAGGTTCGTGGTCAGAAAACGGGAGCGAGACGGTCTGGTACACGGTAAAGGCAAACGAAGACAAGACGCTTTCTCAATAGGCTCAGAAGGCACTAAAGATCCGGCAGAGGACTGCCGGAGGAGGAGCCAATATATAGGGCCAGTGGCCGGCAATCAGCCAATTACCGGCGCACTGGCCCTTTAAGAGAGAGGAGACTGGCGTGCGCGCGCCTGAAGGAAAGGGGACCTGGAGTCAGGAGCGGGGTCTGGTATGTTTCTATACGCCGCGGGACGAGCGCGGCCACGGTAGGGGCCACGGTCCGTGGCGGCACTCGGCCGCGGCACTCGGGAAGGGGCCGGGGAACGAGCGCGCCCGCAGTCCGGGGATGGGCTGCGGCGCCGCTCGTTACAATATATATATATATATATATATATATATATATATATATATATATATATATATATAATAGAAAATAGCAGCACTCGAAAATAAGGTAATATATTATTGGGTGCCTGCAATGTTCGACTTACGTCACAAGTCCTCATGCATATAACAAGAAAAATTGCAGCACTCCAAAATGCGGTGAAAAAATCAAACGGTGTTTATTCCAGCATGTCCACAGAGCAACGTTTTGATGTCCCAAGAAAGACTCTTGGGAGTCAAAACTTTGCTCTGTGGACATGCTGGAATAAACACCGTTTGACTTTTTCACCGCATTTTGGAGTACTGCAATTTTTCTTGTTATATGTATGAGGACTTGTGACGTAAGTCGAACATATTAATATTTGTATTATATATTATACTGACTATAATATGTGTTGTCTACATGTTTAGTTTTGTATTTGATAATCCAAATAAAAATTATGTTTTAAAAAAAAAAAAAAGATGGTCAGAGGTTCACCAATCTGTGAAAAACTGGATCTGAAAATTTGTGGAGTAATTACAGAAAAATATTCCTCAATGTAAAAATTTAAAGACTTGAAATATCCCACCATATACTGTAAATAATATCATCAAAAGACTTATAGGATCTGGAGAAATCTATGTGCACAAAGGACCAGACAGGCGGTCAATCTTGGACGCTTGTGATCTGAGCCCTCAGAGTGCACTGTATTAAAGACAGGCATGACTTGGTCATGCAAATCACTGTATGGGCTCAGGAATGCTTGTCTGTCCACAAATGCAAGTAGCAGTTCTCTTATGCAAAGAAGAAGCCATATATCAACACAATTCAATGTAATATAATTTAGTGTTATGAATTTTGCTACTTACTTTCAGGGCACATATCAGTGCTACAGTGTACCACCGTATGTGTGCACAGCAACATATAGAGGTTCACAACATATCTTCTCATTCTGTAAGCAAGCCTGAAACACAGAGAAATTGTAGTATATTTAATGCAATGTTGTCCATGTGTTTGTTGTCAAAATCGTCACTTTCATGCCAAAAAATGGAATACTTAATCTTAACTGGGGATTGGAACCAACTACCTCCACCCCGGCCTAACTTCATTGGTGGTGATTCCCCATTTCTGAGTTTATAGTGGGGAAGCAGGATCTTGGTGCAGCCAGCAGCCCTGTCAGTTCCAGTGCTCAGTGTAGGCAGTCCTGTTTAATATTTTTTAGATGTTTTACCTCTGTAAGGAAGTTTTGCAACTGATTAATCTTATTTATATGGAAAGTTAATGTGTACGTGCACCTCCGACAGTCTCTTGATGTTAGACATCAGGATCAGACCTGTTTAAATCCATCACGCACCATACTTTACTCTCCACATCAAATATGTTCAGCATGCATTTTTATGGCGTAGTCAGGGAAAATCCTGAAGCTTTTTGCCACCTTAAAGGGGTTTTGCCACAAAGTAAAATTGACGTGGGAAGTTTGAAAATTAAATAATAAACATTTTCACCATTCATCATTATTAAAAATTATGGACCGTTTTCTTTTTAGCTGCTCCTTTAGTGATCCATTGTTTACAGCTCATCTCCAGGGGATACGACCAGGACTGGGAGCTCCTCAGTCCTGGTTGCACATGCTCAGACATCACATCTCTTCTCAGGCAGCTACTGAGTGTTCAAACCCCGGGTGCTGTCATTCTACTCCTGTCCTTTGGACTAGTTAGTAATAAGTCAAACAGTGCAAATAAAAAAAAAGAAACCTCAATGAGGTCTGTGCATTGATAAAGAGGAAAAAAAATTCACAGGTTAAGTTCCTGCAGGGATTTGAACCAAGGACCCTTGTGCTGTAAAGCAAAAATGTTACCTCTGAGCTACATTGTAGCTACTTACAATTCTATAGATAAACTGACCTTTCTTTGATTACAGAGAGGAAAGGCATGGTGATGTCATCCTGCTGGGTCACATGATAGGCAATTCAAACAACTCACACACGCCCCCTTCTGAGCACACAGAGCTGAAGAGCAAAACCCCTTTAAGTGAAACTCTCCCCAAGGGGGCCACAACAGTACTTGTATTAGTGAAGCTCAAAAGGTTATTAACTAATACTCAGTAGATCGGCATCTGGTCTAATACGGATCCGGAACAATATCTGAGACACAGAGCCCCCTGAATGTAGGGTGGGCGATTTTACTTATGCAAAGCATAATGACAAGGAATTATCCATGAAATGGTATAAAAGTTACAAAACATTAGAGAACATCCTGATGAATTCATTGTCAGGAAAACAACCTAAAGTTCAGATAACACCTACTGACCCTATCCTCCCTTGTCAGCAACTTATACGTGTGCAAGATTCATTATATTGTTGATAATCATCTATTTATAAAGGTTACTTGAAAATAACAAGAAGGTTCTACTTAGTAGCTTGAAAATATGATGATATCACATCATAATGAATCAGTGGTTCTTATACAGATGATGACTTCCCTTCTTATAAAACAAGACTAAGGGCTTGTCCCCACGGCACTGGTTTTATACACGGTTCTTGGATTTGAAAACCATCTGTAAACCGACTGTCAACCTTTTTTATTGATTTAAATAGAAAATTTCCGCCAGATGGTTTGACACCAGCAGCGTTCCTAAAAACTTAGAACATGTTCATTCTTTCGCCCAGTTTTCGGCAGAAGATGTACACGTCAGTGGTTGAGGGGGACGGGCGAATCCGCAAACCGTGGACAGAAACATCCCTCAAAACCACGTACAAGATGTCAAAATACCGGCTGGATTCTTTAATCAGAATCTGGCCGGTATTTGCTTACTGCCATGTGGACACAGCCTAACCCTTATTTCAACACCTCACCTCTGCCTGCCGCCTCCACCTGAAAAATATCTCCTGAATCCGCTCATTCCTTAACTCTGAAAGCACATAAATGCTCGTCCACGCCCTTGTCATTTCCCGCCTAGACTACTGCAACATCCTTCTCTGTGGCCTCCCATCTAGCACCCTCGCTCCCCTTCAATCCATCCTCAACTCTGCTGCCCGTCTTATCCACCTGTCTCCTCGCTACTCCTCTGCCTCCGCCCCTCTGCCAATCCCTTCACTGGCTTCCCATTGCCCAGCGAATTCAGTTCAAGCTAGCAACCTTGACCTACAAGGCTCTCCACAACCTCTCCCCTCCATATATCTCTGCCTTAATCTCCAGATACTCCCCCTCACGCAATCTCTGCTCCTCACAGGACCTTCTCCTCTGCTCTCCCCTTATCAGCTCCTCACATAACCGTCTCCAAGACTTCTCCCGTGCTTCCCCCACACTCTGGAACTCACTACCCCAACACCTCAGACTCTCAAATGTTTCCGATATGGGAGAATATTCTCCCATATCGGAAACCCACAGCAAGGAACTCGAGATTACAGGCAGGATCCTGTCACCCACCACATGTGATTAAAAATCTTCCGGTGGGAGAATTAATTAGAATTAAAAGACACTGTTCAGTAGAACATAAATTTCAGGAATATGAGCGTCAAACATGTGATCGATTATTGGAAAGAGGATACCCACACTGGAGTGTAAATAGAGCCAAACGGAAAGTAGCTAATTTATCTCGCGATAAATTGTTAATAACAAATAAGAGAGATATCAAATAAGATTGTATTTTCTACCCCCTATAGTCCACAATTTAAAGATATTGTGTCTATCATTAAGAAAAATCTACCTGTACTTTTCTCTCAGGATAATATGAAAACACTTTTAGATAAGGAGGGTATAAAATTTGTTTCTAAGAAAGGTAGAACTCTTGGTTCTCTATTGTCACCCAGTTTATTCTTATCAGAATTACCCAATACCCCGACCTGGTTATTACATAGAGGCTCTTTATAAATGTGGACACTCGTGTGCATAGCTTGCAACTTTATTCAGATCACCAATACTTTTACTTCATCAGTGAATAATATAACACATAATATTACATCGTATATCAATTGTAACACTAAATTCACAGTGTATTTGATTACCTGTACTGATTGCAACTTGCAATATGTTGGGTGCACATCAACAGCGTTAAAAATCAGGATCCGAAGGCACCTGTCTGATATACGCAAACCACTGTCTGTGGGAATATCGATGGCTTCTAGGCATTTCATCGAACATCATAATAGGAATACTTCAGGATTTTCTTTTTCGGGCATTGAGAGAGTGTTTAAGCCCGTTAGAGGTGGTGATCACAACAAAAAACTATTAAACAGGGAGACATGGTGGATCTACCAGTTAGGCCTCCTTCACACGGCTTATTCTGCCGCGTATTGGCGCCGTACTGCGCGCCGGATTTGCGCTTCAGTACGGCGACAATCCGCGGCAGCAATTACGGTAATCCACTGTTCTCAATGAGAGCAGTGGAATCCGTCGCTCCTCCCCGCTCGAGGGGAGAAAGTGACATGCACATTATTTACGGCGCGGACGCGCCGTAAACAATGCATTGTCTATGGGGCCGGGAGCGGCGCCCCCGCCGCGCTCCGGCCCCGCCCCGCCCCTTATTCACGGCGGATTTGTGCGCTCAATACGGCGCACAAATCCGTTGGGAATAAGCCGTGTGAACACGGCCTAAGGCTCACGTTATCCGGCAGGTATGAACAAGAGACAGGATGTTTTTTTATCAATATTGATGTTATTGTAGGTTTTGTATGTTTTATATATTGGATTTCGTATATTTTATATATTCAATAATATACCAGAGGTGCAAGGGTTAAAGTTATCTTTCCTAGCACATGTGACCGGATATAGGTCTATTTAAAGGAAAGCTTTGCTATGCAATATACGCTATGATTAAGGAATAATTTTCCGAAACGCATTAGCGCTTTCTTACTACAACTACATCATGATTATGTCGACTCTGTTTTAATGCATTTGGAATAAAGGCTATTTTCATATTTTCTACCTACCTGGTCTTGAGCTGGACTTCCTCTTCGTTTGATTGGAGTCTATGGGCATGTTTTTTTGCAGAAATACACAGCAATTATAATGCTTTGCACTTATGCAAAAAAAAAAAAAACGCAACAAAAAATGAAAAACGCATCAAAACATGGACTTTTTTTGACAGGCAGTGGACAAAAAACTCAAAACTAAAGTTTTATGAATGTTTTTAGAATTTGGTTTTCAGTGAGTTTTTTGTCCACTGCAAGGTAGACAGAGCCTAAGATGTTCGCAAGAATTTGTGTTTTGTGAGGTGAGTTGTATTTGTGGAAGAAGCACCATGAGTAAAGCCTGTTAAAACCCCAAGCTGAAGAATCTCTGTGGTTACTTCCTCACAGGTGCACTACATATCCCAACAATACCACCTGTAGGCCTATCCTCACTCACTCCCCTGATGAACTTTACCATATAGGGGAAACGTGTCGGGAGATTCGTTTCTTTTGGATTTGAGGATATATATTATACCTATTGGCCCAAATTAGGAAATATTAGGAGGACCTTAGGGTCAGGTATCGGCTGTTGGGGCCGCCCTCATCAGGGCGATGACCCCATAAGTACCTTCTTTAGGGCCTAATATAGGGTTAGTGCAGGGATAGTCTATGTTTGGGCTTTATTAGATAGCATGTTTTTTTTCTTCCAGGATTGTGTCCATTTATCTGGAATCATCGTGAGAAATTGGTATCGTGAGTAAACATATTTATATGTATAGACTTTTTGCAGTTAGGACTGTGCCACCTATTATAACAGGTTTATTTATTGTGTATCTTTATAGGGGTAATTATTGATAAAGGGGATCTGTGCATTGGTGTGGAATTTTTTAATAAGTATTTAATAAAATTTGTTGTTTTATATTGGGGTTTTTTTCATACTGACATAACAAGGCCTAACAGCACCAGTACCCATACACATCCACAATGCAGGTGAACCTGCCTGTCTGATACCTGGTACCTTCACCCCACAGCTTACAATATCATTTTAGGCATCTCATTTAATGGGGACTCTGTATTTTTCTGGTTAGATAAAGGTCTGAAAACATAAAAGCGGTTTACATCTTGATCAATTGCCTTGGGAAATTTAATATACTATCGAAGATTCACAAACGTTCTAGAGTTAAAGGGGTTGTCTCACTACAGGGATTGTTTTTTATGTTAAAGATCTTGCAAAAACAAGTCACTTTGCAATATTTGTCCATGAACAGTGTCCACCTATTCAAGATATCCCCTCCTGTAGGGGACTGCATCAGCTCCGCAGGTCGCTTACAGCTACAGCCCTTTTTCAATCTCTCCTGATAGGCTGCCAGCACTGGTTGCTATAGCTACAGACCTGGCTTCTACTGCAGCCTAGTAGAGGACTGTAAACACGCCCCTTAATTCAAAATGAAACCGAGAAAACAGGACTGAGGTAAGATGAATCAATGTAGTGAGACAACCCCTTTAAGTCATAATGCATCTCTATCTCTCTTTTATCAGAGTTCATTGTTCGGGTGGATTGACCCTAGTAGTATGATAGGTTTCTGTCTTTGTCTTGCAACATCCCACACTGTACCCATCTAGGTTTCCATTTAAAGGGGTTGTCTCACTACATTGATTCATCTGACCTCAGTCCTGTTTTCTTGGTTTCATTTTGAATTCAGGGGCGTGTTTACTGGCTTCTATTAGGCTGCAGTAGAAGCACAGGCTGTACTATACCCAACCATGCTGGCAGCCTATCATGAAAATTTAAACAGTCAGTAGCTTAAGCGCCCTAAAGGAGCTGATGCAGCCCAAAACAAAGGGATATCTCAGAATAGGTAGGACATTTTAAGTACACTGAAATTTAATAATCCCTTTAAAACATAACTTTTATAGAATATCTAAATATTAATATCTAAACCCTATATATTACCACGCATACCTAGAGATAAGATACTGTGCCTATCCGGTTCAGTGATTTAATCGCCCCGAAAAAGAGCGGCTCCGTTTAGTGACAGACAATTATCACTACATGGTGTGTATAGACAACTTTAAATCCCAGCATCAAACCGTTTCCCCATACAATATTAGGGTTCATCAGGGATTCAAAATTTCTTCACTGTGGAAAAAGAATACGCTAAATAAAACCATTTTAATACAAAACATGTACTTCCATTTAGTTAGATAAGTGGGAATAACTTAGCCTAAGTGCCCTTAAAGGTATAAGACGATATTCCCGCACTCCTCTGTAACGCTGGCACCAAGATAGGAGGGATTTACGAACAAAATGTCTCTTACTCCCTTATAATGTCTTAAATGCCCCGCCAAATTGTAAAAATTATAAAGTCCCCCAGTGCTTACAAATATAAGATAATGATTTATACCAGTTTCCAGGGTTCCCATGAGCTGTGTGCTTTAAATTTCACTGTCTTGGTTTTTTCCGGCGTTCCGGATGTTCAAACTGCGCCAATGTCGGGAGTAAAATAACCTGTCGCTTCCCGGTTAGCAATCGCAGAAACGACACCGCATAATCTAAAAGCCGCCCGGAACCACCGCGGGCCCCGGCGTTCAAAACAATGCACTGGATGTCAGGAGGAAACATAATGCATATCAAATATCAAGGCTCCTGGGATCGGCGCAATACCTATAAATAAGGTTGCGTTACAGTTCAAATGTACTCTAACCACATATAATGATAAACTGTCACGGAGTTCAACCCTTGGGAAAATGTGTTTTTACTTTTTTTTTTTCCTGACACCACTCATTGCCATGATATATGGTAATGAAAGACTAATGTGGTGGACATTATAAATTGATTTTCCAGAGCAAATTTATTATATAGCAAACACATGTAGGTTGACCGGGCTTAAATCAGGGCCAAAAGAAGGCCCATTCAGGGTACAAAAATTCATTGTCCTCAGCTGACATAGATTATCAAGCTGTAAGTAATCAATGAATATAATGAAAAATTAAAGATATGACACTAATGCATGTTCATTGGTCAGACTTGAAAAGAGTCCCAGGCAGATAAAGAGACCAATAGAGCACGTATAGTTGCAACCTTTGATGACAGAAATCTAGAAGTCATCAATATCCTCAAAAATATTGGGAAAATTTTGATGTTGGACAAGGATCTAGAAGGATACTCCTCCAAACCCCCTCGATTATTATCGGAGGGGCGGGATCTATTAAAGATAGGATACATAGGTCATATACACCAATGCCTCTCTGGCACTTGGTTAGAAGGAGGGGATGGGGATGTTCCAAATGTGGGCAGAGAATGTGTAGCCTGTCCATATGTACAAAAAAAACCAAACCTTCAACAAGTGCCCCAAAATGGAAAAATTTTTTTATCCGTGATTTTGCCAATTGTAGGACAGAAGGAGTAGTTTATATGTGTACATGCCCCTGCCCACTCAAATTACATTGGAAAAACAAGGGAGAATATTTAAAAGAAGGGTGGGTGAACATCTGGGGGATATACGAAATAGAAGAGACACGCCAAATAGCTCGACATGTGTGGGAACATCATAATGGTGAATTTGGGGGAAACTCTGCGCTTTTTGATTTTAGAAGTTGTGAGACCATCCCCCCGAGGGAGGGGAAAAGGGGTAGACGAAAATTTTGTGTAAGGAGGCCCAATGGATTTATCGTAAAGGATTCTGTTCAACCCCAAAGGGCTAAATGAGACTTTGCAATTTGGTTGCTTTATTGAATAGACTCTATCACGGGGCTGTCCACATTGCTTTTGCTTGTTCGCACTCTCCATAGAGGGACCACTATTGACTCTTTTCAAGTCTGACCAAATGGAACATTTTATCAGTGTCATATCTTTAATTTTTCATTATAATTCAAGTTGATTACTTACAGCTTGATAATCTATGTCGCTGAGGGACAATGAATTTTTGTACCCCGTAATGTCTTCTTTTGGCCCTGAATTTAAGCCCGTGTCAAAACCCACATGTGTTTGTATTAATATTTGCTCTGGGGAAAAATTTAATTATAGATGTCCCGCCCCATTAGTGTTTTATTACATATATCATGGCAGATGAGGTTGGTGTCAGGGGGAATAAGTACATTTGCCAAGATTGACTCCGTGGGAAATTAGTCAGTATATGTTGTTAAGAGTACATTTGAACTGTAACGCAACCTTATTTATAGGTATGGCGCCGATCCCAGGAGCTTGATATAGATATGGCATTATGTTTCCTCCTGACATGCCCAGTACATTGTTTTGAACGCCGGGCGCCGCGTGGTTTGGGCGGCTTTCAGCATATGGGGCGTGTCGTTTCCGGCGATGCTAATCGGAAGCGACAGGTTTTTACTTCCGGACATGCGCAGTTGAACATCCGGAACGCCGGGAAAAAACCCAAAAGCAGTGAAAAATTTCACATATGCTCCCTGGAACCAGGAAACTTTGGGATAAATCATTATCACTTTTTGTAAGCACTGGGGACTTGTATATTATACATTTGCGGGGCCATTTAAGACATATAAGGGAGACAGAGACCAATGTTGCTCTGTACCCTCTTATCTTGGGTGCCGCGTACTAGAGGAGCTGCGGGGAATTATCGTCTTTAATACCTGGCAGCACTTAAGCTAAGTATCCCGTCCACTTATCTAACCTGAAATGGAAGTACATGTGTTGTAGTATATGCGTTGTATTAGCGTATTCTTTTTTCCACAGTGAGAGAAATTTTGAATCCCTGATTTAACCCTAATATTGTATGGGGGAAAGCGTCGGGATAGCTGGGATTTTAAAGGTTTTCTATACACACATGTAGTGATATTTTCTGTCACTAAAGCGGAAGCAGCTCTTTATCGGGCGATTACAACCCTGACGGATAGTGCACAGTATGGTGTATCATCTAGGTATGCAGTGGTAATATATAGGGGTTTTTGATATTAATATTTTAGATTAGTCTAGTAAAAGTTATGTTTTAACAGGGATTATTATTTGCAGTGATATATTGGTATAAATCCTCTGTTCATATAGAATTTGTAGTATTTCTTAGGACATTGTTAATGGACACATATTGCAAAGTGACTTGTTTTTGCAAGATCTTTAACATAAAAAACAATCCTTGTAGTGAGACAACCCCTTTAATGTATGACTACAATAAGAGCCAGGGCCGGGACAACAGGTAGGTAAAGATATGTGACTGCCTAAGGCGCCAATTTATCCCAGGCAGTAAAGAGGGCACAAGGAGGTATGGAGTGGGCTGAATTTTCCATAGAAGGGGGCGCTATATGCCTTATTTTCCTAGGGCACCAGAATACCTTGTCCTAGTCCTGCTACATAAAGTAGTCAATCCTTCCACCTACAATATGATCTAAGAACTACTTCCCTACATCTCACTGTGTGTTAGGGCGTATTTGCGGTGCACATTCTGCCGCTTATTTGTGCTTTATACGTGTCGAAATGCGCGCCGCAATTACGGTAATTGATAGCTCTCATAGAGAACTATGGATTACGCCTCGTCTCCCCGGCGTACAATATGATTGTATCGTACGCCCGGTGAGAGAAGTGACATGTCAATTGTACGCGCTGCTGACAGTGCATTTGAATGGGGCCAACCCCTCCATGCTTTGGAAGTACGCGCTGATCAGCTTTTGCTTCCAAAACACCCCGCGTATTGTGGCGCATACAGTTCGCACCCCAATACGCTGTGTGAACATACCCTTAAGGCCATATGTATGAAAACTGTTTAGGTCTAAGGCTATGTCTACACTGCACATGAAAACGATCGATTCTTCGGCGCTTTTCGTTTTTTAAAAACGCCGAAGATACGATCATTCGTGCAGCCCCATTGACGGCAATAGGAAAGACAAGCTGCAGTCTACAGAGCTCGTCTTTCGGCACCAGCGTATTATACAACATGTTGTGTAATACACCGGCGCTTCTCGTTTTCTTGCCGTCTTCCCATATAATACTATTGTATGGGCGACGTCAGGAAAACGAGAACCGACCGCGGTTTTTGCACAAAGCGTGACAAAAGCCGCGACCCTGCATCGGAGAAAAAAATGGACGCTTTCAGGACGTTTTTTGTCCGATGCATTGTAGACATAGCCTAAAACTCACTATGGTCACTATGGGCAAAAAAGTGAGTTTTAGACCTAAACAGTTTTCATACATGTGGCCCTTAGTTTCTGCTACTAACATTCACTCACAGAGCGTTGATCACTAGAAGCAAATATAAAAAAAGGTGAGAAAAACGGAGCTTAGTGGTTGAAAGATCATGAAGGTCGGGGGGATTTTTTTTAAACCAGTAAACCACTACTGGAACCCTTTGTTTAACACCAATATGACCCTTCTGAGACGTTGTGGTTGGAAAAAAGAGCACTTTAATTTTCCACTTGTGATGTTCTGGCTTAAAAGTTCACTAAATAGCAGTAGAGGTTAAAGAGATTGGATACATTTATCATAAACTTGGTTGAAAGCAGTAACACAATTGTAACTACTAAAAAAAAATATAATATATATAAAAAATAAAAAAATAATATAAAGATTTCATGCAATCATTGGGCGTAATGATGTAACAATGCATAAAAAAGATTGTAATCTAATTTATAAAATAAAAAGAACGTAAAACAGGAAATTAAACCTAATTATTATTTATGTTAGACTGACAGATCTGCACGCGGTTTCATTCAGTGAACTGTAGCTACATTTTGGTTTTTTTAGAAGATTTCGCATAGATTTATATTGAGAGGAAAAATAGAAAACCAAAAACATAGAAAAACTATAGTAAAGAAACTTAAGAGCATAAAGAAACACTACACAGGAATGTCCAGACCTACCAGCAGGATGCCCGGCTTCACTGTGAGACTTCTCTGTATTTTTCTGAACTCTTGAGTGGGTGAGAAGTAGCAGTAATTATATATCTCCAAGAAAATCACCCTTTTATTTCCTGAGATGAGGGGAGGGAGGATATAGGTAGTCATATAAATACAGTTTTATCTCCTGGGACTGACTCTTCACAAATAACACAGACAAAAGCTGTGACTATTAACTCATTCACCTCACACTGCTATTTAAAGGAGCTAAACCTTTTCATGGCAGCAAAAATTCATGCAGAAATTTAGTGGAAACCCTGTTCATATGTATGGGATGTGGACTGATGCTGATATTGTCTTGAAATTTTACTCTTGCAATGCCCTAGACCAGCTGGGACTTTGATAATAACTCATTAACTGCACTTGACTAATACTTTACTAGCAACCCCTTTCACTATTTAGGCATTTTCTGGAAAAAAATCACAGAAAAATGGGACATAAAATACTTAAAATTACCTGTGTACATCATAGACTAGTATCTTACTGACTGTCAAGTAAAAAAGAAATCTTAAATGCTTTACAGAAACACTATTCACACGCATGGGATGTTCACTGACACTGAATTTGTCTCAGAATCTTACTCTTTTAAAGGAGTTGTCTCACTACAAGGATTGCTGCTTTTTATGTTAAAGATCTTGCAAAAACAAGTCAGTTTGCAATATGTGTCTATTAACAGTGTTCTACCTATTCCTAGATATTGTATGGGCTGCATCAGCTTCTCAGGTCACTATAGCTACAGACCTGTTTGATCCCTCATGATAGGCTGCCAGCACTGGTTGCTATAGCTACAGACTGGCTTCTACTGCAGCCTAGTAGCAGCCAGTAAACACACCTCTGAATTCAAAATGAAACCAAGAAAACAGAAGGAATCAATGTACTGAAACAACCCCTTTAATGCCTTCGACCACCAGGGACTTTAAAGGGATACTGCAATGAGAAAGGAGTATTTTTGTTAGTACTAATATTCTTTAGAATTGTTTTCAGTATTTCTTTAGTTGTGAGAAAAATTTTGTTTGGCAGAGCAGACTGATTTCACTTTACTCCAGTCTTATTATAAACAGTAGGTAATGACATGAATGATCTATTGTTCTCTCCACATGGATAGATAAGATTTAACTAAACCCTGAGCAATACAGCAATATAGGAGTGACAAGGTGACCTTGGAGAAAAAGTTAGGCTGTACCTGGATTGAGGAGGGACAAGGGGATTTGGGAAATGGTAAATTAAAGGGGTATTCCAAAAGTATAAACTGCTCATAAGGCCATTGGGAGGATTAAAAATACCTGGTAAACCTGCTTGTTCCAGCACCATGGACAGTCCCGGCTATGCTGGGCAATGACTTTATGGTTCATTCTTCATGTGACCCCTCAGCCAATCAGAGGCCACATTGATCACATGTGGTATTATCCAGCAAGAGGCCACTCTGGCTTGTGAGTAGCTGCAGGGCCATGTGAAGAATGAACGGTAGCGTCATCGGCTGGAAAAGCTGGGACTGGCTGCTATGCGACAGGCTGTTGTGTAGTTAGTACTTTTTGAATTCCCCCTTTTTTTAAGAGTGTTTATTTATTAAATTTTGAAGATAAATGCAAACCTTACATGTAAAAACCATACAAGACAAAAAAAAAAACGTCCAATACAGACCATCACTGGAACACCCCCTTAAGCCTTTAAAGCCAGTTAGAAACCCTAAACCTAAGCCCAGGTTAGGGTGAAGCTAAGGGATAAGGTCAAGAAAAATTCGGCATGTCCCGAACCCAACCTTTTTCACACATTCGGTTGAACCATTTTCGAATGAGACAGGTCTGTATTTGAGCAACACTAATGGCCATTAATGTAATTAAATCTAGCTTTTTTGCTGAGATTTGTTCTTTCATGCATGTTTTTTTACCTCTTGCATTTCGTTTTCAGTTCCTCATATAAGCATGCACAGTCTGAGGAGCTTCTCTGAGTGTGCACGCAGGGCCGTTCCTAGGGGCGGGTGAGGCTACTGGCTACAGGGGCATCTACTGGCTACAGGGGGCCATCTACTGGCTACAGGGGCATTTCTGGCTACAAGGAGGCATTTTACTGACTACAGAGGGCATCTACTGGCTACAGGGGGGCATTTACTGGCTACAGGGGAGAATCACCTGGCTACAAGTGGGGCATCTACTGGCTACAGGGGGGTATCTGCTGGCTACAGGGAGCCATCTACTGGCTACAAGGGGGCATCTACTGGCTACAGGGGCATCTAGTGCTGATAAAGTCTAAGGAGTCTAAGATGTTTGTTTTGTTGTTTTGTATATTCTACAGTGAAGAGTCGGGAGTAGTCGTCATGGCGTCTGGGACAAATGGAGAAGAAGAAGAGAAAGAGAACAACTCTTCAGAGACGTCTCCTGTGAGTCACTAGATATAACTTTACTGTAATCGCTTATATGTCTGCAGAGCAAGTGTTCAGCTGGTATCCAACACTGTATGGTCACTGTATGGGGGTAATATTGGTTTTAATATAATGGTTTATATTCAGTAACGGTCAGTTTGTATTATTCGGTTACTATGTGCTGGTGATATGTGGTCATGGTGTGACAGTATTATTCGGTCATTAAGTGGTCACAGTGTTGCAGTATTTGTTCACTAAGTGCTGGTGATATGTGGTCATGATGTGACAGTATTATTCGGTCACTATGTGGTCATGGTGTCGCAGTATTCGGTCACTATGTGCTGGTTATATGTGGCCTTAGTAGGACATTGGCACTATTAGCCTTGGGATTCTGGTTTTGTGTAGCGATGTTATTTGTTAACTGTATGACTATTATTTAGTAGTTTTATACGTAGCTCATTGTGGTAAAGCTTGTTGTATATTTTAGATTTGATTGATGGTGATGCAATGTGTTTCATTGTGGCGTATTATGTTGGAGGTGGGGGGGGGGGCGAAATTTCTTCACCTCGCCCTGAGTGCAATTTAGCCTAGGAACAGCCCTGTGTGCACGTGTTTGTAAAGCTTTAGGATGATGTCACACAGTGTTTTTGGTTTTCCTGGCGTCTTTACTTGATCTTTTGCCAGAACAACATTGAGGCTGGGTGTTAACTGGAAGTCGGTAGGGAAATATAAAATACACTACAAACAATGCTTATTACTTTGCAGAATATTTCCTTACTGTGGGGGCA